>JAXRKP010001961.1:0-12500 GCA_037039925.1 Doris montereyensis | reverse complement strand
GTAGTAGTAGTAGTAGTAGTAGTAGTAGTAGTAGTAGTAGTAGTAAAGGAAATGACATTGAATAACATTTAAAGCCCCATACGAACAAAGACAAGACAAATTAAAGGAATAGACAGAAAAAAATGTCCTTAGGAGTGTAGTTTGCTCGGTTGGTAGTGCACTTTTCTTTCATGGTAGAGCAGTGGGTGTCGACGCAGAGGTCACTGGTTCGAGGCGCCAGGTGCTGACGCAGAGGTCACGGGTTCAATCCCCATGGTGACCAGGATTTTTGTTTGCCTATTCCTTGTATTTGTCTTGTCTTTGTTTCTATGGGGCTTTAAATATTATTCAATGTCAGTTCCTTGCCTCACTGTTTGTCTTTAGTAGTAGTAGTAGTAGTAGTAGTAGTAGTAGTAGTAGTAGTAGTAGCAGTAGTAGTAGTAGTAATAGTAGTAGTAGTAGTAGTAGTAGTAGTAGTAGTAGCAGCAGTAGCAGCAGTAGCAGTAGCAGCAGTAGCGACAGTAGAAGTGGTTTTAGACAGTTCTGAGTTAGACTGTACATCTGAGAACACACACATAGGCCTACACACACACACACACACACACATATACATATACACACACACAAAAGAAGTGTAAATAGCACTTCCTGTGACATTGATCAGCAAAGACCTTCACTCATCCTACGAACTGTAAAAATGGCGAGTGCCGCTGGAAAGAGAATTGCTCAATCGGCTGTGGATTGGGCACGGTTTACTAAAGTATGCCCCAAGTATCAGATTGAAATGCTTAGGGCAATCAAAACCAAGCATGATACCTATTTGAATAAGTAAGTAGATTTTACGTCCTAGCCATAGATCTAGATCTATCCCACTGTCACTCTCTCTTCCCGGCATTTGAAGTTTGGGTATATTTTTTTTTAGATGGCTAAGAAATATCTGTTGTGATCGTATTTTGTCTTCAAGTGGGTGGTTATTTTGCTATTAAATGTAGATGTAGGACTGTGTTGATGAAATAAGGAAAACTTGGGGCATTCCATGGCATTAGTTGTTACAAGGTGGTCTTTTTAGAATATAATCTTCCAACATCTAGACTAGATTTCTAGAGCTATAGGCCTAAATTTTATTGACACAAAATGTGTTGTGGCATAATCACACTTTAGCAACGCCAGGCAGTATCGAACTCGACAATGGTTTTTAAAAAAAAAGCTATTTGCGATGTATTGCTGACCTGACTCACTAAAAAAAACACTGTATGTGATTACACTTTCACTTTTTCTCCCTCGCTGACTGACCGAGTTGCAAGCCATGATTCTCTCATCTCTCATTAAATTAGTCACTAGCCTCCGGGACAGAGTCTGATGTGACGGCTGGAATCACATTGGCAGTGCTGAAGTGCTTTCACTTTCTCACTTCTCCACGAGGCCTACATCCGCGTTCCGTGGTCACCTTTCCTCTTTGCCGAACTCAGTGACTGAGTGATGCAATTTTCAATTTCATAGTCCTGAGGAGAGGGGGGGGGAGGTGAGGTGAGGGGCTTGCCCCCTACATTAAAGAGAAAGAGTGTTCCCATGTCACTATTATACTCTTTGTATCTGCCCTCTTCTTTATAATAGCTGACCAACTCAATTCTCATTTTCTGACTTATGGCAGGAGAGTTTTGGGAGTTCAGAGGGGTTTACCCTACTGCACTAAAAACATTAAAAGCAGAAGCCCTGCTTGCATGTTTCCATGTTGTCATCTTAAGTCAGTTGTCTCCCTATTATTACTCCTGCTTTAACACTGCCGCAGTGTATTTTCCGCTGTTGGGCCTATGGTCAGCGGTGCTTATCCGGGAGTAATAATAATAGGGAAACAACTGACTTAGGAACATTGTTCATGACATAGGTCTACTCATAGAGCGGCGAGGAGAGAGTATCGAACAGGGTGTCCAGCTGGGTTGGAAATATGTCGGATTTTTCATACTCAGGTCTGAAAGGTCTGAAATGATCGGAAATTGATGTCTTGAGTAGGAAAACAAGTAGGAAATGGGGTTCAGGTAGTAAAAACAGGGTTTCCATGCATCAGGGAAATCCTTGAAAACGAAAAAAATGTTCCCCGGTCGAGAAAATACCAGGGAAATGATGCATTGAGGACGAACATGGGGGAAAATCAGGGAAATCGAAGTAGACATGAACAATTATCGGCACCGCGAAATAGGAAAATGCGAATATGATCGTGGACGATGAATATTCATTTTGTCATCCATTTCCGGTCATTTATGCTTTGCTGTTTGGCGATTCTTTCATGTTGAAACAAAACGATTCCGATACCTTCTTTAAAATTGTAAAGCTTCCCAGGGAATTAGTATCGGATTTCGACACAAATTCCTCTGTGTTAAAAGACGATCGCGCACGTTGTTGTATGGTTTGTGTCAAAGGGAGAGAGACAGAGGGCAATGTGCATATTTTAAGTCTGATTGCGCACGTGTGTGTGTAAGAAGGCTAGACAGAGAATATTTGTGTGTGTTTAATGCGACCAATCATGCATGTGTGTATTATTATTAGAGAGAGTATATATGGAGAGTCGGGAGTTTACGGATGACCGAAAGGCAAGTGCAAGTGTTTAGTAACAATAGAGGAGGTTTGATGATCGAAGGGATATCATGCATGCACGGCCTGATAGCAGAATAGAGGTGGGAAAGGGGAGAGCGTGAAGAAAGTCGATGTGAAAACATATGATGGCGGAATAAGAGGCGACTGAGTTTGACATGATCAGAAGAGAAAGAGATATAACTGTCTTCCACTACAGTGTAGACATGGGTGGGAAAGGGTAGAACGGGAAGAAGGTAATCATGTACTATAGTATACAGTAATACTAGATTCAGATCTAGATCTAGATTCCGGTTTTATTGAAGAAGAAAGAAAGAGGGGGTGGGGTGGTTGCCATAATGGAGATTTTTACTAGGGGAGGTGGGTAGATGTTTTACGTTGCAGTCAATTAAAAACTCTAGATCTAGTTTTAAGTTTTTGATCCTGAGAAAGAAAGAGAGAGACTGAGGGGGGGGGGGGGGTGCTGGTTAAAAGTAGAACAGAGGAAAATTTATAATTGGCAGAGTTCAATCAAGGTATAGAAAAAGCCTTCCAAACCACATTTTCTCCTCGGTAGACTGAGTAACTATTTGTGGGTGTGTTTAGGCTATGGATTATGTCACTCTTGTGTTTGATTTATTTTTCAAAAGGAGATAAAAAAAAATGTTTAATTCACTTTTGAACTGTTTGCATGTTTTGTGAAATGAAAGGGGTAGATCTATCACTACTAGATCTATTACCTATCAGAATTATTTTTATTCAGAAATGTGTGGGAAAATGCTGAAATTAAGTGAAATATTATTAATCCAAAATGTAACATTAAAAAAATGTGTGAATCACTTTTCATTTCATTGAGATGCACTAGAAAGTCATTCACTTATGATTTGAATTAACAATTTATAATAATGCATTGAAATTTGAAATATTTACGCTATTCTCCGTTCTAGCGTCAGGGGAGTATTTCATTTCCTAGGTAGGATTTTTTGTGTTGAGGTAGGAAATTTTCAGTTGACTCTGTGCTGGACACCCTGATCGAATTTAAACTAGGGTTTCTTACGTACTTGGTATGAAATGTGAGTAGTGCTAAAGGTGCGATTATCCCTAGGTTCATTTCTTTGCATGACCTCTACTTCCGGTTCTTAGAAGCCGTATTGACGTTACACTACTCCAGATCTAGTGAGTTGAGGCTGTAAACTCTGAAAAATAGTTATTATGTCAAGCGGTAAATTAAAAATGTGGATCTTTGACAGGCACTGCCAAGCATGAAGGCAATAAAACAAAGTCAAACTGACATCCACGCCATTTACCAATCACGACAATACTTGAAGAGAACATTAGGGAATATTGTAGCTGTAAAATGTTCTGAAGGGAAGTAAAGAGTCATAGAAGAAAATGAGTAAGAAAACATGAAAAATATGATGGAAATTAGTGACTGCGATAAAGGAGGATGAAGAATGTTGAGAAGAGGTGGATTTGAATGTAAAGAAATGAAGATAAACGAAAAGAAGAGATGATTCACTGGTTTTCATCTGTTCTTGGGTTTTAAACAAATTGTTTTTTGTTGTGTGTGTGTTAATTATTTGGCTAGAGCCTATCAGGGGGAGGGAGGGGCACACCTTTTTTAAAAACTGCTATAGGATCTGTAAGTTGCACAAAGTGCACATGGCACCTGTGAAATTTTCACTCCTGTTTTTTAGAATCAGAGGATGAAGTCTGCAAGTGCCTTGATAACTCTTTGAAAATAAACCCATAGGTATTTACCATAATGGACTCGAACTCCAAAATCCTGTCTTGCCAGTCCAGCAATGTACGACTACAGGACTATGAGGATATACATCTCTCTTGAATTTTGATTTTAAAAAGTTGGCATGTTTGATAACATTGGTTTTTTTATATATATTGCTGCCCTTTTCTTTATATTCCTTGTACATGTATTTAAATTTAACGCTCTTACGTAATATTATTTTGAAAATTGCAAGGGGGCGATGAAGTTCATGTTTTTTTTTAAGAGCTTGTCCCCATCTGTTTTAATATTTATGCCTATGGGACAGAACTGAGACATGTCACATGCATGCTAAAGAAGCCCTCCCGAATCCCTGTCATTATCAAATTATATATTTTATATTACATGAATTATACATAATACATATGAACACATATTCTAGATTTCAAGAAGCACCGTTTATGATTTAATAGCACAAATGTTTTGCAAAAAAATTATTTATACATGGAAGACTGAGGGGGAAAATGAGCATGAGCCAAATAAGCACCAAGATAAGAAAACAAACTATTAATTTTGTCTAATGTAACTTTTCATTGTGTTTAAGGGTTCACCAGTTGCCTGAAAGTCTACCCAAGATTGACTTTGCCACTTACAAAGCAAGACTGCCCAATCCAACAATGGCTGACAGATTTCAAAAATCTGTAAGTCTCTTCAAAGTACAAATATCTGAAGACTTGTCTTGAACTTGTCAAATTCCATTTGTTGGGCATAAATTAGAGTTGGCTAACTTCAGATATTTGATTTGAGTCTTTCGACGTTTTATTTTTAATTTAAAACAATGTCTTGTTATTATTTTTATTATTACTATTATTATCACTATGCATATATTATAGTGTACTTATATTTAACAGATATGGAAAATAAGAAACCAAACTAAATTGAAAATGCTTCGCCAGATTCAGTCTGCAATGGATACGGTAAAATTAAGTACATCATCATGTTTTTTTTATTCCATTAAAAGTTTTCACTTTTAATTTTAATTAATGCTCTCTTACTGTTTGAAGAACGAAAGATTTTATTAACAAATTCATGTTTTTATTTTTTTAAAATCTTTTTATGCTATTTACAGTATGAGGCTTTGAGCATCCCTTATCCTGTGGACAAAGAAAATATGATGCAGAAAGTGGAATCTGAGAGACAAACTATGGTGAAAAATTACTTTACGCCACTATCAATTATTGATTAATCAATTTTTGTTGTACAGTCTTATAGTTATAATACCATGTGAGGATATTAAAATTGAAAAGGGTCAGTGAAGAAAGTTAATGTAACCTCACAAAGTTTAAGATGCTTGAGAGTTTTTGTTCCATTTCACCTGCATGTTAGGTTTGTTTAAATAGAGCTTAAAAACAGAAAGGTGGGAATAACAAATAGGAAAAAATTGTTGATGATGTTGCATACATTCTTTGTTTTGTTTTTAACCATCGATAATATTAATGATTGCAGTCAAGCTACAAGTAGGCCAGGGCAACAATTTGGGAGGAGGTGGGGGGGGGGTGGTCACCAAGAGGGTTCATCCAGTATGGTGCAGAAATTCAATATTTACGAAAAATTTAATGTGAGAAATAGGAACACCTTGAAATCATTTAGCTCTGAGGTGGTGGATTGACCATCGCTCACCACGAAGACCTGAAGGCACAGTGGATGCAGCCAATGCAAAACAGGGGAGCAATAAAACTGTTCACACCTTGTCCCTCGATCCCGATGCGTGCCCGGTCTATTAAAAATGCTGGGTGATTGCATGCAATTTACGACATCAAGAAAGCCGTGGGCGGAGTCTGAAAGACTTTGATACTCATTGCTCTATGACAAACCAGTGATTCACTGGAACAAAGGCTGTACTGTACAGTGGGTGGAGTTATGAAGAGGACTGGTCATCTTCTATTACATTACAATGGATAGGTAAGGAAGGGTGGTTACAGTGTAAGGAAGAGTGGTTACAGTGCATAACACATTTGACAGACATAAGCCATATTAGCGATGGGATTACATGTATGATAATAAAGAAAGAATTTTTATTTAGGATTCTTTGGAGAAAAGGATCCTGCAGTTGGCATTTAGGCAAAAATCTTGGTTTTGAACTGGCATTTGGAGGGGCAATTTATATAGAAAAAATTCTGTTTCACTGATTTTGCGGGCATTTGGGCGAAACAGGCATTATGGCGACGGAAATTTAGGCAGTCACTACTGTATCTCATAGTTTTAATTCAAATTTGTCTTGCAGATTTAGTTCTAGTCCTTGAGTTGACATGAATTTGCATTTTCGGGAGCAAAATTATAAACTTCTTAAGCTGTGTTCATCTACTTTCAATTTCGCGCACTGACAGATAATAGTTTTCATGTCGTGTTTCCACACAAATGATTCGGCTACATGTGTGAGAAATGCTGATAACGAAAGGTATTGAGAAGTAGAAAAATAAGATAAGAATTATGAATGTCAATACCAACACGTGTCAGGTTTGGCAGCTTAATGGCCCATTGAAATTTATCTTGTCCACATGTAGTGATGAAGAAGAAACAGCAAGATAAAAGATAGATAAAAGAGCGAAAGAAAAAAAAGAAGGACCTTCAAGTAGCACCTCAAAAGCGTGAACAGAAGAACAGGTGTATTAATAATAATACTATCTTGAAAAAGTGTACAAATTCCCTTTATTAGTGATATGTTGGCAGCACTGTAATTGACATGCCCATGTGTCAAAGAAAGGAAAGAAAAGCCTAAATCAATAATTTTGGGTTCACACGACTGAGAAATGCCAGGCATTTTGGTACATAAGGCATTTTGGTACAAAAAAAATATCACAGTAATTATAGCATAGATCTTCAGAATTGCACCCAGCCCCCATTTGTGATATTTATGGTTTCTCCTTTATGTTGAGTTTTGTTAGCATTTTCAAAATGTACACTTTTTTTCCAAATCCTACTCTTTTTGGCAAGCAATGTCCTACTTTTTCTGTTCATAGGGTTTAAACTTTGCAATTGATCAAAGAGTTTTCTGAAATTGTAATATGTCTTTTCTTTATTGCAGGACAAGAATGTCCAACAATACATCAAGGAAACGGAACAGGAAATTAAGGACAGCAAGACTTTTGTAAGTTGTTAATGTTTTCTAGTAAGACTGAATCTCTATTATTCGATTGATGACTGAAAGAATTTTATAGGGATGTCTACAAAAAATTTAGTAGCGTCAGTGTCATCATGGAATGCTGGGTTTGCATCTTAGCAATACTAGGTCCGACGTTGTGTTCCTTAAGACACTGAACATATATTTTCCCACTTACCCCAAATGCAAATGGGTACCAGCATCAGCTTGGTAGTAAAGGCCTAGAAAGACAAAACTGTCCTTTCCATGAGGTGATTATTAACGTGTTCTGCATGATGCTATAGAAACTGGGATAAACTCGGAACTTTTGGTCTTGAAGCAAATTTAAGTTATACTTAAATCTAGTTTTACTGCTATTCTCATTTACCGCCCTGCCTTCACCTTTGTGTGGATTAGACAGTATACAAAAACACCTACGACGTGACCATTAAAAAAAGTTAGCTTATTAAGCAACTCTCTTATTGGCTGAAAATATCGACATGGCCCAAATAGCGGTGGGGTTATTTGGATCACATGGACCAAATAATCACTCCAGTGAAAATAAAAGGTTTGAAACTTGCCTCCTGGACTTTATCATCTCATTCCTTTCTTGTTATCTTTCCTTCACAGCTGACCAAACTGATTCTCTACCCAAGTATGAGGAGATGACGGAAGAAATGATGAATTATTACTTCCCTGAAACAGCAGAAGATCCTGATCGTCCAACAATATGGCCTCATAAGCCCGAAGAGCAACCATACAACCCAGACTACAAATACATTAACTAAATGTCCTGAGTTTCAGTGTGTTACTATATAATGTCCAGAATGAGAATAGTTGGATAAGATGTGATTTGTTCAGTTTCATATTTATCAGTTTGCTTTTCTTGAGACTGATGTTGAGCTGAGCATTGTGCAAGTCATTTGGGTTATAATACCTTTCTTATTGGTAGGATAATAAAATGAGTCTAATACAAAACAAAACATTTACGCTTTTCTTGACTTCTTTAACCCATTTATATAATGCATACTTGTATAAAACTGGGATGGAAGAAGTGGTGTCTGCTTGAACTATGAGTGCTAGCTCTTTAGATAAAGGAAACTCTTGGCCTTTTTGGCTTTTTTTCACAAAAATGTTCTCCCTACTAAATATTGGAATGATTCAAACAAAATATTTATGTAAGTATGCGTCCTTGAATTTTCCATTTTGGACAGATGATTTGAATGTTATGTATGATCCCTCGCCACAGATCTTTTTTTTAAAAAATCAAAAAAAAATTGAACAATACCTTCTTCTTCTTTGTCTTTCAACTTATCCCCTTGGGGGGGGGGGGGGGCACCTGAAGTGTTTGCTTTTGAGTTTAAGTTTTTGCTTTTAGTATGCACATGAGTAACTGTCAAAATACAGTCACCCTATATCATTGAAAAGTTTGTAGCGTCCTTGATTGCCATAGAAATGGCCGCCATCTTGATTTTGACTCAATTTTCAAAATCTTTCTCCTCCCTTATTTATGAATAAAATCACTCAAAACATGTGCAAGTTCGTCTTTTCCATTCAATATTCTAAAGAGTGACCAGGTTTTTTTCGATATTTTATAAATGAATTTTTGAAAATGCTATATATTGTGAATGTACAAAAAACAGCGTTTTATTATTTTTTTTAAAATTCTCAAAAAGTTAACAATATATATTTTTTTAAACGACGTCGTTTTATTAGCATTGACAAAAGGAACCTGTGTGCCAAATGTAATACAAATCGATCTGTAAATGGCGGAGGAGATAGAATTTAAGTGTGGAAAAACTACATTTCGAGAAAAATGGAAGTAAAAAAATCAACAGAAAATAACACAAAAACAAACGCTTCAGACGGGTTTCCTTGTTGTAGCAGACCCCTTTCTCTTTCGACAGTCTCTGGCATTGTTACTTATGTCAATAGTATTATAAATCTAGGTTTAGATAGATGTGCACTGTTGTGAAAACAGACTTCCAAATAACCAGTTTTTTGTTTTTTCACTCTACATCCTACGCTTGTAATGCTGTTTACATACACACTGACGCCAAACGCCTCTTATATCACACAGCGATGGGAGAAGCTCAGATAGTCGGTGTCGGCAAAAATGGGGTCAAATCGTGTGCTGCCACATTTGGCGATTAACCGCCAACATACAGATTTTTACTGCCATTTTCTCAGTCAGTGTTAGGGTAATTTATGTCAAAATTTTGATTGTTTTTACCTACCCTCGCCTACAAAATAGTTTGTAAAAAAGAAATTATATATTGTATGGATTCAGATGCCTGAGATGATCTTTCTCCAGGATGCCCTGTCCTGGCATTTTCTGTTTCCTTCCAAATTTCTATACTTCAATGCCTCTTTTATATCTTCTTCTCACTTTCTCCGAGGTCTCCGTTTTGGTTTTTTACCTTGGGCTTTAGCATTGTATACTGATTTAGCTTTTCTATTGTCATTCATTCTGTTTACATGCCCAAACCATCTCAATTGAGTTAATGCTATCTTAGTTTTTATGCCATCTGCTTTGGTTTGATTTCTTATTGTTGTGTATCTGATTTTGTCTCATAGTTTTTCCTACTAGTCTTCTTAGATATTTCATTTCAACTGCCTGTACTCTGCTGTATTCTCTACTGTCGAAGGTCCAGGTTTCGCTGCCATAGAGGAGAGTAGGACAATAAACTGTTGTATACTGCCATTTTGGTTTTTGTTGACAATTCTTGTTTACCTGCAAATGCCTTTCCCAAATGGTTATATATTGCACTTGCCTTTTGGATTCTCTGACTGATTTCTTCTTTTAGTTTTTCCCTCTGAGTTAATCATTACTCCTAGGTAATCGTAGCTGTGAACTTGTTCTAAATTTTCCCTGCCCAATTTAAGATTTTGTGTTTTAGCTTCCCTAGTTACTAGCATTGTTTTGGTTTTCTTTTGCATTTACTCGCATTCCTCTTTTATTTAGTTCATTGTTCATAATGTTTATATTTGACTGAATGTCACTTTCTGATTTGCCAAACAGAACTAAATCATCGGCAAATGAAAGCATTGCTTCCACATTTACTGGTTTGGGATGCCTTTGCACTGAATCCATAAATCGGATAAACAAAAGAGGACTTAGGAACAATCCTGTCTTACTCCTATACCTACATCAAATTCTGCAGATATGTTTCCAGCTACTCACTGCACACGTTGGTTTATTGTAAAAACTTTTAATGGCTTCTATTAAATTTTACTCTACATTGTGTTGTTTTAACGAATGCCATAGGTCGTCGCCGTCACAGTGTCAAATGCCTTTTCTAAGTCAATAAAACACAGGGGCAAGTCAATGTTTCTTTCAAGGAATTTTCTATTATTTGTCTAATTGTAAATATGTGGTCTTCTGCACACTGGTCTAAATCCACTCTGATGTTCTTCAATGTGATCCTCTACTCTTTTCCTTAGCTTAGTCTCATTTCCAGTATCCTGGCATACAATTTTCCTGGTACGCCATGCTAAGTAGTGATATCCTTCCATAGTTTGAGTTTGAGCATCCAATGTGCTGTAAAAAGGGGGCTGTTAACGATTATGTAGTCTATCATTGACTTTTCATACCTGTCATCATTTACCTTTGTATATTTGTTGATATCATTATGAGGAAAAAAAAGCTGCCTATTTTCATGTTAATCTTTAGCAAAAATCTATTAGTCTCTCTCCATTTGGAGAAGTTGTTGTCTCTTCCTTCTTTACCTATTTCTCCTCCTAATGTTTCTATATTGTTGTCTACTCTAGTATTTAAATCTCCTAAAAGTATTAGTTCCTGTTTGTGTTTAAGATTCTCTGCAGCTATTTGTAAATCGTTTTCAAGATATCTTTTTTCTTCTTTAGTGGCGTCTTCGTTTGGTCCATAAGCTATTAATAATTTAATTTTTTCGTCCTTTTGGTTTAATATTTACCTCTAATAGCCATGAGCTTATAAATTTCAACTTTTTAGTAGCTTTTCATGCCTTTAATGCACTAGGAGTAGGAGGCCTACTCCTGCCCTAGCTGTATCTTTGACATCTACTCCTGAGAAGATTAAAATATGATTTGGTCCTGTATTTTCTATTCCTTGTCCTTTTTTTTGTTTCTGTAAGTGTAATGGCCAAAATATTTATTTTGAATTTTTCCATTTCTTCATCTAATTTTAACTTTCCATTTATTGCCTTCTATGTTCCAAAAATCACAGTCCGTCATGCTTTCCATGTCTGCCATTGAAAGATCAAGCCGGGTATATTGCATTTATTTCTCTGAATCAGTTTGGTTTTGGATAAGCAGTAGGTGGTGGGCTACACTTTGACTGAGGCCCTACCAGGCCTTGTTATTTTCCGACAGGGTTAACTCCCCTAGCCTTTGGTTATTCAAGACCATCATGCAAGGCAGCAGGTTGTTATTTTTTGTCAGGTTAACTCCCCTTAGCCTTTGGTCAGCTAAAACCCGCCTGCAAAGGCAGCAGGAGACTCGTGAGGGCCAGATCATTTACTCCCCGAACAGGTGCTTACCTGTCCACCGCCCAGTACTATATAATAACACAGTCATCACGCATAAAGTTACACTTTTTCTCTGAAGCAGCTTCATAGCTGTCCATTATTGGCCTCAAAACGGGTCTTCTATTGTGTAGTCAGTGATATTTTTGTCAGAAACGAGAACAAATAACACACTGTAGCGAACAATATTAGTTACCAGGACAAATGCGTTAGTCTTCTAAAAGCTTCTACCCTTGTCATGTCTAGCTTCATTAAATTGTCTATCCGAGCACTACCAAGACGAAGGTGTCAGACAGTGTTATGTCAAGTGTCTAGACTATTCTCTATCCCGCTCATGAGTCATAAGACTGTGATTTCCGGACGATCAAAGACTTAAGACTGGCTGTCCAGATTTTATGCAGATCACAAATTTATCGATTGCTAATCTGAGAAACATCTCAATGCATAGGATTAGGATTGAAAACAATAGACTGCGATATTATTGTCTGTGACAATGAAAGGAAAATACACGTTGTAGAGGCAGGTGACATGCATACGTGGCACACAAAGAGTAAGGGTGTAAGGGCGGGGCTAATGGCCAAAGGCC
>JAXRKP010001960.1:27500-80313 GCA_037039925.1 Doris montereyensis | reverse complement strand
CAAGGGCCTGCTATCAGTGAGAAGCATCAATAGTCAGCAGGTGACGACAACGCTATCGGCTGTTGAAAGCACGTCCACAATTTTCTTTCCATATTTGATTTTACTCACATCTCCAACTAAGGTGATCTCGGTTTTTACAGTAGGACTTTTTAATAAATAAAATTGCGTCGACTGCTCTGTAAACAACTGCCAAGGGATCCTTGATATATACAGAGTGTTGTAATGTGCACACGATACCTTTTAAATCATCCGTATCCGATGGGACTAGCTGTAGACTCGCCTACCTCGTCCGTGTGTGTGTGTGTGTGTGTGTGTGTGTGTGTGTGGTGGGTAGGTGAGTGTGCATTAGAGAGTGTGTGTGTGAGTTTTGCCCAAACGATTCCATAAAGTTTATCAACCTGTCGGAGCACGAATCCATGACCTTTTTTTGAGAGTGCGACACCTTACCTCTGGACCAATGTTCCCAGTCAGCAGATAGTGAACGCCTCACAAAGTCAGCTAGTGAACGCCACACGAAGTTAGCTAGTGAACGCCACACAGTCAGCTAGTCAACGCCACACACAGTCAGCTAGTCAACGCCACACAAAGTCAGCTAGTCAACGCCACACAAAGTCAGCTAGTCAACGCCACACAACGTCAGCTAGTGAACGCTCACCACACAGTCAACTAATGAACGCCACACAAAGTCAGCCAGTGAACGCTACAAGTCGCCAAGTGTAAACCAATTTAACTTTGATAGTCAGTCAGTCAGATCGGTTGATCACATCCCTTGTCTAGACAAGTGCTTATCCATGGAACAGGGTTGATGCTCTTCTTCCTCCTCCCTTACCTCTTGTTTGTCCCATCGTTTGTATGTTTTTATGTCTCTGTCTGTATGCCTGTCTCTGTCTCTGTATTTATTTCTGTGCTTGCCCGTCTGTCTGTCTCTCATTGTGTGTGTGTGTGTGTCTGTCTGTCTCTGTCTCTCTCTCTCTCTGTCTCTCTCTCTCTCTGTCTCTCTGTCTCTGTCTCTGTGTCTCTTTGTCTCTGTCTCTGTCTCTGTCTCTCTCTGTCTCTGTCTCTCTGTCTCTCTCTGTGTCTCTGTCTTCTCTCTGTCTCTGTCTCTCTGTCTGTCTGTCTGTCTGTCTGTCTGTCTCTCTCTCTCTCTCTCTCTCTCTCTCTCTCTCTCTCTCTCTCTCTCTCTCTGTTTGCTTGTACGTCTGTCTCTGCCATTCTATCTTTATTTCCTCCTTACTGTCTCTTCCTCCTCCTCGTGTCCTTCTCCTCCTGACTTTTCTCTGAAGGATTAACAAACATATATGCACACACACTTGTTTTGCAAAAGAAAAGAAACTGGGGGGTCTGAAAATAGAGACATCTATTTAGCCCATCTCTGAGGAGTAAAACAAACACACACACACAAACACACACACATACAAACACACACACACACACACACACACACAAACACACACACTTACACACTTACACACACACACATACACACACACATTCACGTAAGCAATAAGGAAAAAAACCTCAAGAATAGGAAGACTATGCTATAATTGTTGTAACTTCTTGACATGACGGCCCGTGCCTGTTTCTGTCCCCACCACTGACACTTCAATACACATCCCAAAAAGCCACTTAAACAGACAGAAACACACACGCACACAGACACAGACAGATGATGCACCCATCATTGAGCACACTGGGTCTTGATCACAGTCACAGTAGTAGCCATGCGTGCAGTTCCGTGACAAAGCTGTTTGGCCTGTGGCGTCGTGTTGGGAGACCTGTGGGCAGCCATGGGAACGTCTTGCAGACTCAGCTGCTGAGAGGACGTGTTGTGTGTGTGTGTGTGTGTGTTTGTGCTTTTATGTGTGTGTTTGTGCTTTTATATGTGTTTGTGCTTGTGTGTGGTGTGTGTGTGTATTTGCTTTCGTATGTGTTTGACTGTGTAGCTGTGTTGTTTTTATCAACTAAATAGCAATCATCTGTGTGGGGCTACTTGTGTGTGTGTGTTCGTGTTTTGCTTGTGTGCTTGGCTATGTGTTTGTGTTCTGTATATGTCAACTGTGTGGCTATTCTGTGTTTTGTGTCTATTTGTATTTACTAATATGTGTTTGTGTGTCTATTTGTATTTACTAATATCTGATAGTGTGTCTATTTGTATTTACTAATATCTGATATTGTGTCTATTTGTATTTACTAATATCTGATTGTGTGTCTATTTGTATTTACTAATATCTGATTGTGTGTCTATTTGTATTTACTAATATCTGATTGTGTGTCTATTTGTATTTACTAATATTTTATTTGTGTGTCTATTTGTATTACTAATATGTGTTTGGGGAGATTGAACAACACGTAGGTGTCATTGTCGTCTGTACACACGTTTCCGTTCAGCCTGATGAAGGCGTTTTTCATCTCTCACTGACCAACACGCTTTTCATCTCTCACTGTCCCAACACGTTTTTCATCTCTCTCTCCAACACGTTTTTTATCTCTCTGTCCAGCATGCTTTTTCATCTCTCACTGTCCAACACGTTTTTCATCTCTCTCCAACACATTTTTCATCTCTCTGTCCAACATGCTTTTCATCTCTCATGTCCAACACGTTTTTCATCTCTCACTGTCCAACACGTTTTTCATCTCTCACTGTCCAACACGTTTTTCATCTCTCTGTCCAACACGTTTTTCATCTCTCACTGTCTAACACGTTTTTCATCTCTCTGTCCAACACGCTTTTCATCTCTCACTGTCCAACACGTTTTTCATTTCTCTGTACAACACGTTTGTCATCTCTCTGTCCAACACGCTTTTCATCTCTCACTGTCCAACACGTTTTTCATCTCTCTGTCCAACACGCTTTTCATCTCACTGTCCAACACGTTTTTCATCTCTCTGTCCAACACGCTTTTCATCTCTCACTGTCCAACACGTTTTTCATCTCTGTCCAACACGTTTTTCATCTCTCACTGTCCAACACGTTTTTCATCTCTCTGTCCAACACGCTTTGTCCAACACGTTTGTCACCTTTCACTGTCTAACACGTTTTTCATCTCTCTTTGTCCAACACGTTTTTCATCTAACACGTTTTTCATCTCTCACTGTCTAACACGTTTTTCATCTCTCACTGTCTAACACGTTTTTCATCTCTCACTGTCTAACACGCTTTTCAGCAAGCTGTTTTCACTAAATATGCTCTGAGATCATTCATTACATATGAATGGGCGGTTGACTGGGAATGGGGGGGTGCGGAAGGCTTTATTTCTCTGTTTCCCCTTAATTCATCCCAAGATTACCGCATACGATGGACTGAGGTAAATTTCAATGAAAACAAACAAATCATCATGCTTAATCGGCATTGAGATCACCGCACATGATAGACGCGTCAGATTGGAATTAAACAAACAGCACGTTATAATAGCATGACAGGTGAGGTAAATTGGAATGAAACAAAAATTAGAATAAAATGATGCAATGCCGTGAACAGGAGGGAGAGAGAGAGAGAGAGGGGGGGGGGTGCGTGAACTGACAGACGAACTTGGCGTTGTGTTGTTAATCCATGGTCCCACATGAAATGACACACACACACACACACACACACACACACACACACACTGTACTCAAGCATAGTAGATACACTACAAAAGATAAGCAGATTAACTTATGCGGTTTACAGTCAGTGAGGGTGTCTCTACTTGACGAGTAAGGCCTACCGCGGGTGGATCCACAGTTCTATTGGCCGTTTGTTTTCCAGCTAAGACTGCCCAGCCCACCACAATCTCGTTACTGATAGGTCCTACATCTTTTCTTCAATCTGTACGCTATCTTTAGTCTTGCTGTTTCCTAGCGGGCTGTTAGTGGGCACTGCTTATATGTCCTGATTCTTTCTTTAAATCTTTCACTTTCTTTTTATCTTGATGTTTCCTCTTAATTCGCACTGAGATCACCCCAATGGTGGACTGGGTACATTTCATATAAATTAAAGCTGTTTCCTCTTCATTCACACTGAGATCACATCATATGGTTTTACGGGGTAAATTAGAATGAATCAAATATGAATTCAATATTATTGTCTGGTGCTTATCCATCAATTTCGACATGCCCTTGCCTCGGTGTTGTCTTGCGGTTTTTTGTTTGTTTTTGTTTTTGTTTTGTTTTGTTTTGTTTTTTGTTGTTGTTTTTTTTGGGGGGGATTAGAATGAATCAAATATGAATTCAATATTTATGTCTGGTCCTTATCCATCAATTTCGACATGCCCCTTGCCTCGCTGTATTGCGGTTTTTTTTTTTGGGGGGGTTACTGGTAGGTTCTTCAGTCCTTTCCTTCTTGCACCTTATCTTCCATCGTGCTGCGTCCTCTTAATTAACCCCGAGATCACCGCATATGTTAGGCGGAGTAAATTTCAATGAAAAATCATCGCTGTTTTCTTTTCAACGAGTTATATTGCTGTGATTGGTTGACAGGAGCTATTGGGTGGTTTCCACTTCCGGTCTTTCAATCTCCCACGTCACTTTCGTCTTGGCCCGTCTCTTTATTCATCATGACATGAGATCACCACATATTATAGTGGATGGAGTGCTTATGTTGTAACAGAAGAAAACCCCACACAATTCAAAACCCTCCACAACCACAATTCAACCCCCGCCACCATTCAAAACTCTCCACAATTCAAAACTCTCCACAATTGAACTCTCCACAATTGAACTCTCCACAATTCAAAACCCTCCACAATTCAAAAGCCTCCACAATACCCTCCACAATTCAAAACCCTCCACAATTCAAAAAGCCTCCACAATTCAAAACCCTCCACAATTTAAAAACCCCACAATTCAACCCCCACAATTCAACCCCCCAAATTCAAAACCCCCCACAATTCAAAACCCCCCACAATTCAAAACCCTCCACGATTCAAAACCCTCCACAATTCAAAACCCTCCACAATATCACAAGTTTGATGTTTTGGTTTAATGGTTGGTTGTTTTTGGAAATGTATTGTTTTTGTTTTGTATATGTGTGTGTAATCGTGTGTGTGTGTGTGTGTGTGTAATCGTGTGTGTTGTCTTTTACCATTTCCCCATCAGTGGATTATAACAAATTCAATGTCACGTGATAATAACTTCCATCTCTTTCTTGCCTTCTCCAGAAATCGTCGACGGCAACCTGAAGATGACCCTGGGTATGATCTGGACCATCATTCTACGCTTTGCCATCCAGGACATCACCGTGGAAGGTCAGTACTACACACACACACTGTCTTAAAGACCTTGGCTGTTTACACGGCACTCTGTTCACGTTAAAGACCTTGGCTGTTTACACGGCACTCTGTTCACGTTAAAGACCTTGGCTGTTTACATGGCACTCTGTTCACGGTAAAGACCTTGGCTGTTTACACGGCACTCTGTTCACGTTAAAGACCTTGGCTGTTTACACGGCACTTGGCTGTTCACGTTAAAGACCTTGGCTGTTTACACGGCACTCTGTTCACGTTAAAGACCTTGGCTGTTTACATGGCACTCTGTTCACGTTAAAGACCTTGGCTGTTTACACGGCACTCTGTTCACGTTAAAGACCTTGGCTGTTTTTACATGGCACTCTGTTCACGTTGGGGTGACCTTGGCTGTTTTACACGGCACTCTGTTCACGTCAAAGACCTTGGCTGTTTACATGGCACTCTGTTCACGTTAAAGACCTTGGCTGTTTACATGGCACTCTGTTCACGTTAAAGACCCCTGTTTACATGGCACTCTGTTCACGTTAAAGACCTTGGCTGTTTACATTGGCACTCTGTTCACGTTAAAGACCTTGGCTGTTTACATGCACTCTGTTCACGTTAAAGACCTTGGCTGTTTACATTGCACTCTGTTCACGTTAAAGATCTTGGCCCTTGGCACTTTGTTCACGTTAAAGACCTTGGCTGTTTACTCACTGGGCACGTTAAAGAAATCTGTTTATCTGGCACTCTGTTCACGTTGTTTACATTTGTTCACGTTTACATTACACAAGCACTCTGTTCACGTTAAGACCTTGGCTGTTTAATCCCCTTGTTTGTTTACCTTGGCACTCTACACGGCACTCTGTTCACGTTAATCCCCTTGGCTTGTTTACACTGGTACACTCTGGGCACACGAGATTAAAGTTGGCTGTTTACACGGCACTCTGTCCGTTAAAGACCTTGGCTGTTTGTGTTCACGTTATTGACTCTTGGCTGTTACACGGCATCCTGTTCACGTTTGTTTACATTGCACGTTAAAGATCTTGGCTGTTTACATGGCACCTGTTCACGTTAAAGATCTTGGCTGTTTACACGGCACTCTGTTCACGTTAAAGATCTTGGCTGTTTACATGGCACTCTGTTCACGTTAAAGACCTTGGCTGTTTACATGGCACTTACTATTGTTCACGTTAAAGACCTTGGCTGTTTACATTGGCACTCTGTTCACGTTAAAGACCTTGGCTGTTTACATGGCACTACAAAAAATAAAATCTGTTCACCAAAACCAAAACTCAAAGATCCCTGTCATTCAAGGATGTGGCTGTTTACAGGAAGGGGTATGTTCAGGTAGGCCTGGTACACTCTGTTCACGTTAAAGACCTTGGCTGTTTAACTCAGGCCTGGTACAGCTCTCCATTAATGTTCGGTGTCCAAGCCTGGGTACAGCTAAAGATGTTGGTGAAGCATTTACAGCTCATCGTATTGGCAGTGTAGGCTCTGTTCAGCGTTCCTATACCTTGTTCATTTAGTTTACAGCTCATCCTATAGCTATAATCAGTGTAGGCCTGGTAAGCTCATCCTATAGCTATGTTCAGTGTAATATCTGTCTCTTCATCCTATTGCTATGTTCAGTGTATTCAGCTCATCCATTGCATTATTCATTTACAATACTCATCCTATTGCTATTTCAGTGTAGGCCTGGTCAGCTACATCCTATTGCTATGTTCAGTGTCGGGTCTGGTACAGCTTAAAATATTGCTATGTTCAGTGTAGACCTGGTACAGGTCGTATTGCCATGTTCAGTTAGGCCTGGTACAGCTCATTACCTGTATGTTCAGTTACCTGGTACAGCTCATATTTGCTATGTTCAGTGTAGGCCTGGTACAGTTCATTTTGCTATGTTCAGTGTAGGCCTTTACAGCTCATCTATTGCTATGTTCAGTTACCTCAGCTCTATCACTCCTTGCCATGTTCAGTGTAGACCTGGTACAGCTCATCCTATTGCTATGTTCAGTGTAGACCTCCACTACCATTGTTCATTTCGATACAGCTCATCCTATTGCCTACTGTTCAGTGTAGACCTTGTTCACAGCTATCCTGTACCTTGCTACACTGTTCAGTGTCAGGCCTGCTACATTTTGCCGTTCATCCATGGACTGTTATTGATTGGCAGTGTTCAGGCCTGTTAGTTGATTGGCAGCTCTGTTCATGTTCACTGTTAGACCAGTGACACTCTCGTATTGCCATGTTCAGTGTAGACCTGGTACAGCTCATCCTATTGCTATGTTCAGTGTAGACAGGTACAGCTCATCCTATTGCAGTTAGTGTAGACCTGGCAGCTGTTCATCCTATTGCTATGTTGGCAGTGTAGACCTGGTACAGCTCATCGTATTGCTATGTTCAGTGTAGGCCTGGTACAGCTCATCCTATTGCTATGTTCATTGTACCTGCTACAGCTCATCGTTCATTGCATGTTCAGTGGCAGGCCTGTTCATTTGCAGCTCAGTTCATTGGCAGTATGTTCAGTGTAGGCCATTGTACTGTTCATCAGTAGTTGCTATGTTCAATGAAGCAAACAAACGGGCAGTGGCATTCCTGCTGGTAGGTCCTACTTCTATTTTTTTAATTTTTCAGTTAGCTTTTTCTTCTTTCATTTACAGTTAGTTCTTCTCTTTAAGTCTCAATTCATCGTTCACCACACTTGATTGACGTTGGTAAATGTCAATGGAAACAAACCAATTACTATTCCTTTTTTGTTACATGGCACAAGATCATTGATGGTCAATCTGTTCATTTGCAGTTAATAAATGTTAATTGAATTGTTTGTCTCTTTGTGTTAGTTTTGGCAGTCTGAACTGACTGCCAAGGAGTTCATTGCTGCTGTTCATTTGCAGCGAAAGACGGCGCCCTACAAAAAACGTCAACGTCCAAAACTTTCATCTCAGGTAAGGCGTCTGCTCATTCATTTACCTGTGTGCTTATTAGCGGCACGGGAAGGGGTGCTGGTGGGTACTACTTCTTCCCTTTCTTTTTTGTTTTCTTGGACATAATTAATTTGTCTTTCATTTCGATGTTTCCATTGAACTCAACCTGATACAGGTACCACCATTAATGACATTACGGGGGGGGGGCAATTCTTGTTGGCACTAATATTTGGAAAGAAGCATTTACAATTATTGTATTGGCTCTCTGTTCATTTTCTATGTGCTTGTTCATTTAGTTAGTTTACTCTATCTTCATAATGCTCTATTCAATCAAAATATGTTCATATAATATCTGTCTCTTCATTTACCGTTAGTTCATAAATGTATTCTATGTTCATACATCCATTATTCATTTACAATACTATTATGTTCATTTACTGTTGGGTCTATTCATTTACAATACTTCATTATGTTCATTTTCTGTCGGGTCTATTCACTTAAAATACTATTAGTGTTCATTTACTTAGTCGGGTCTATTCATTTTACAATACTATTATGTTCATTTACTGTCGGGTCTATTCATTTACAATACTTCATTATGTTCATTTACTGTCGGGTCTATTCATTTACAATACTATTATGTTCATTTACTGTCAGGTCTATTCACTTACCATCTGTTCATTTCGATTTACTGGTCTGGTAGTCTATTCACCTTTCCTTTTTTTCACCATCTGTTCATTTCGATTTACTGAGATCACCTGGGTCTATTCAAACAAAAGCATCCCCACCCTACTGTTCATTTAATCTTTGTTCATAATATAAATGTAAAAGAAACGTCTCTGTCACATGATTCTTCATTAATCGTGTACAGCACTGTCATTTGATCTGTTTTACTGTCCATTTTTGTTCGTTCATAATTATTCCATGGACTGTTAGTTGATTGGCAGTCTGTTCATTTACTTGTTAGTTGATTGGCAGTCTGTTCATTTACTGTTAGTTCAGTGACACTCTGTTCATTTACTGTTAGTTCATTGACAGTCTGTTCATTTACTGCATTAGTTCATTGGCAGTCTGTTCATTTACAGTTAGTTCATTGGCAGTCTGTTCATTTACTGTTAGTTGATTGGCAGTCTGTTCATTTACTCAAGTTAGTTGATTTTGTGTGTGTCTGTTCATTTACTGTTAGTTCAGTGGACAGTCTGTTCATTTACTGTTAGTTCATTGACAGTCAGAGCGGTGTTCATTTACAGTTAGTTCATTGGCAGTCTGTTCCCCTATCTTAGTTCATTGGACATTTGTTCCCGCAGTTAGTTCATTGGCAGTCTGTTCTTTACAGGTTCTGAACTTCTTGGTTGGAAAAGAAAATCTGTTCATTTACAGTTAGTTGTTCATTGGGGGTCTGAGCAAAAGGCAGTTAGTTGAGTTGGCAGTCTGTTCCACCCCAGTTAGTTATTGTAGGTGGATAGACACGGTAGAGAGACAGACAGACAGACAAACAGACAGACTAGGGCGAATTTAAGGATTGGCAGTCTGTTCATTTACAGTTAGTTCACAACACACCAACGACATGTATGCTAGTTACATGTACTTTACCATGGCAAGACGGTAGCCAGGCCAGGCCAAGACAGGGCGATTCATGGCCAGGCAAGACAGGGCAACTGACTAGCCAAATGGACAGGCGAGAGTTGAATCGGCTCTGGTTTTCCAGTCTGTTCATTGGGTATGTTTTGATAGAGCCGGCCTTGACCCCAGTCCAGTCACGGGTCACGGCCATGGCGGTTGGTATGGCAGTCTGTCCGCGGAGTGTGCCGCTTACTTCGCTCAACTTGGTTGTCTCCCCTTCCAAAGTAGTTACTAGTTATTTAGGGAATTGGGTCTGTTCATCTAAAGAGGAGGAGGGCGGGGAAAGGATATTGGAAAGTAGATTAAGTTGGTCAGCCGTGACAGGCAGAGATTTATTGTTGTCGATATTGGATCATTGTAAATGTCAGCGCCGGAAATTGCCGAGCGATTGTTTGACTTCGAGGCGCGCGTTTATTTGGTTAGCAGCGCCAGGCAGTCTGATGAAATCAGTGATGAGTGGGTTTGTGGGCGCTACTGGTAAGTCGTATTTCTTTTCTTGGCAGCTGTTCTTTCACACGTCTTTCATCTTGTTATTTTATTTTAGTTCACCATGAGATCACAGCATATGGTGGACGGGTAAAATTGAATGAAAGAAACAAGCAGAACCGTCAGTTAACACCAACTCTTTTTATTGGTTCTCGTGTACTCGTTTCGTGTTATCGTACAACTTGTCGAGTTCGATTCTCACGTGACTCATCAATTCTCACACAAGTCGTCGGTTCTCGTATAACTCGTCGATTTCGATTCTTTACACAACTCGCCGATTTCGATTCTTACAGAATTCGTCGATTTCGATTCTTTACGCAACTCGTCAATTTCGATTCTTACAGAATCCGTCGATTTCGATTCTTACACAACTCGTCGATTTCGATTCTTACACAACTCGTCGATTTCGATTCTTACACAACTCGTAGATTTCGATTCTTACACAACTCGTCGATTTCGATCTGTCGATTTCGATTCTTACACAACTCGTCGATTTCGATTCTTACACAACTCGTAGATTTCGATTCTTACACAACTCGTCGATTTCGATTCTTACACAACTCGTCGGTACTCACACAACTCTTATCTACTTGGTACTCACACAACTCTTGCTATCGGTACTCACACAATTCTTATCTACTCGGTACTCACACAATTCTTATCTACTCGGTACTCACACAATTCTTGCTATCAGTACTCACACAACTCTTATCTTCTCGGTACTCACACAATTCTTATCTACTCGGTACTCACACAATTCTTATCTACTCGGTACTCACACAATTCTTGCTATCGGTACTCACACAACTCTTATCTACTCGGTACTCACACAATTCTTATCTACTCGGTACTCACATCTACTCGGTACTCACACAATTCTTGCTATCGGTACTCACACAACTCTTATCTTCTCGGTACTCACACAACTCTTATCTACTCGGTACTTCTTATCTACTCGGTACTCACATATCTATTACTCACACCAACTATCTACTCGGTACTCACACAACTCTTATCTACTCGGTACTCACACAATTCTTGCTATCGGTTCTTCACACAACTCTTATCTACTCGGTACTCACACAACTCTTATCTACTCGGTACTCACACAATTCTTGCTATCGGTACTCACACAACTCTTATCTACTGGGTACTCACACAATTCTTGCTATCGGTTCTCCAGCTGGAAAGACGGCCTGGCCTTCTGTGCTTTGATCCATCGTCACCGTCCCGAACTCCTAGACATCTACAAGCTGTCCAGGGTAAAACTCGTCTGCATCTCTCGTCTGCTCATCTGCAGTGTGCTGACCCGATTTTTGTTGCATCTGTCTACTCGGTACTCTCTCTCTCTCCTTATTTGTTTGTTTTTTTTATTTATTATTATTTATTTATTTTGAGGCCTTGAATATTTCAACCCTTCGGAATCTGCTTGTGTTCTTTTTGCCTTGTTTTTTTTTTTAACATTACGTGAGCATTTTGGCCCTAGATCTAGATGTTTCTCACTTTCACCTGAATTTCGCTTAACTGAGTGTCCAAACCTCGTAGGGAAATTGCTGGAATGTGTGTCCAAACATCACAGGGAAATCGCTGAAATGTGTGTTCAAATATCATAGGGAAATCGCTGAAATGAAGTGTCCAGACATCATAGGGATTTCGATATCGCTGAAATGAAGTGTCCAGACATCATAGGGAAATCGCTGAAATGAAGTGTCCAAACATTATAGGGAAATCGATGAAACAAGGGTATGAAGGAAGAAAAATGTCATCATCATAACACCCCCCCCCCTACCTACTTAACCACGTCTAAAAATACAACCCATACCCAGACTTAACCTGAAAGGTAAAATACATTGATACCCGATTATTGTGTGATCACCATTGACTACACCAAATATCAGGTGTCAATGCAAAGCTTTTGGTTTGAAATACATGCTTATAATCATAATATGATAGAAATTATCTATTTCGTCATGTCTTTCTTTCTTTATTCTTTTAGGTAATAATTTTCTTTATTGGGTTTCTTTCTTTCTTTCTTTTTTTACTTATAGATTTATTTGTTTTAATAATTTGCTGGTAGTTTTACTCTTCTGTCTTTAGTCTTCTGTCGCCACTCAAAAGTCACATTTCGTCGACTCGCATGGTATTCTGAAACCTAAATTGTCCTCATTGTAATGTTTGATCACGTGACCTCTCACTCATGGCTTTGTCCAGCAAACGTTGCTTTGTGGAGATTCCACAACGTTTGTAGTACGTGTATGTGTGTGTGTGTGTGTGTGTGTGTGTGTGTGTAAACTTTGGACACTGGGGCTGTCCACCCCAAAACACCCCCACCACCCCCAACCCACCCGTCTGTACTTGTAAGGAGAGCTGGATGTCCTCACGTCCTCCGTAGAGGCAGCACACTCGGCGCTTCCCTCCCAAGGCATGTTGCTAACCAAGTCACTGCCTACGATGCATGAGACTAGAAACAGACGTGGCCTATACTACTGTGTGTGTGCTGTTTGCGTGCTACTGACAGATTAGCATGTGGTCAGTGATTGGCCACACGTCAAACTGACCACTTTGGTGGACAATACAAACATTGGTGTATCACCCACAATCTCACTAGCACCACCTAGCAGTTGTCTGTTATCTCATGTCTGCTTGAATAGATGTCTGGTTTTTTGTGTGTGTTTCTATCGGGCTGTCTGCCTTTTGGTATCTGGATGTCTTTCCCGTCTATGTTCCGTCTATTCTGTCTGTGTCTGCCTCTGCGTCTGTCTCTGTCTGTCTGTCTGTCTCTCTCTGTCTCTCTCCTCTCTCTCTCTCTCTCTCTCTCTCTCTCTCTCTCTCTCTCTCTCTCTCTCTCTCTCTCTCTCTCTCTCTCTCTCTCTCTCTCCCTCTCTCTGTTTGTCTGTCTGTCTGTCTGTCTGTCTGTCTGTCTGTCTGTCTCTCTCTCTCTCTCTCTCTCTCTGCCTCTCTCTCTCTCTCTCTCTCTCTCTCTCTCTCTCTCTCTCTCTCTCTCTCTCTGCCTCTCTCTCTCTCTCTCTCTCTCTCTCTCTCTCTCTCTCTCTCTCTCTCTCTCTCTCTCTCTCTCCTCTCTCTCTCTCTCTCTCTCTCTCTCTCTCTCTCTCTCTCTCTCTCTCTCTCTCTCTCTCTCTCTCTCTATCTATCTATCATCTCTCTCTCTCTCTCTCTCTCTCTCTCTCTCTCTCTCTCTCTCTCTCTCTCTCTCTCTCTCTCTCTCTCTCTCTCTCTCTCTCTCTCTCTCTCTCTCTCTCTCTCTACATACTGTCTGCCATGTTGTCACGCTACAATAAATCCTAACCTTATCATGTCACGTAATTGTTTCATTGTGTTAGATTCGTCTTTTTATTTGGTTGAATATTGTATTTGCTTCTTCTTCTTCTTCTTCTTCTTCTTCTTCTTCTTCTTCTTCTTCTTCTTCTTCTTCTTCTTCTTCTTCTTCTTCTTCTTCTTCTTCTTCTCTTCTTCTTCTTCTTTCTCTCACAAGCTTACATGATTTCTTTGGGGTGCTCCTAGTATGTTCTGCTTCTTTCCGTTCTCTCCTTCACATGAAGTCTTTCATTCTGCAGTCAACTCAACAGCAACACAAACACCCTCTACCCTCTACCCTCTACCCCGGACCCTACACCACCCTCTTGCTGGCAGTTGGCGGGTGCTACTAGTAGGCTTTGCGCCTTTCCTGTCACACTTTCATTTATCTACCACTTTAGTGTTTCTTTTTTATTCGCCCCGAGATTACTGCATATGGTGGATGCGATGAATTTCAATGCAACACAAGAAGAAAAAAGACCCCTCTCTAAGATAAAATGAAATGAAGACAAAGCGAAACAAGGTTTTGAATCCAACAAATAACACACTCCTCTCCCTCCCCCTCTCTTTTTTTAATCCGATCTTGTCAGTGTCTTATCGCCATACAGCAGCATGCATATTTCTAACACGAGTTTTTGACTCTCTCCTCTTGATCCTAGTGGTAGAGCATTGCATTTTGTTTTGGTAGCAACTTTGGTAGAAGCCGCGTCTCTCTGCATCTCCTCTGACTTCTGGAATGTTCTTTTTTTATTACACGAAGAAAAAGGATTTCTTCATCATTATCATCATCACTGCTATCATTATTGTCATCATTATGATAATCATCACCGCCACCACCATCATCGCTATCATTATTGTCATCATCATGATCACCGCTATCATCATTTTTGTCATCATGCTAATAAGCATCACCACCGCCACCATCATCACTGCTTTCATCATTATTATCATCATTGTGATAATCATCATCACCGCCACTGTCATCATCATCATCATTGTCATAATCATCATTTTCATTATTATCATCTTCATCATCATCATTATCATCTTTATCATCACCAGCTTTGCTTTGGGTTTTTTTCTATGTCTGTGTGCATATTTTCACCCCCCCCCATAACTGCATCTGGTGGTCTAACTTGACTGTTTGCATGGTATGTGCTTGCCTGTGTCTCATCCCCAGCTTCAAAGACGGTCTAGCATTCTGCGCACTCATACACAGGCACAGGCCTGAGTTGATAGAATACGACAAATTGTCCAAGGTAACACCCCCCCCCCTTGCCTCAACTGGTACCATAGAACACATGATGTGTAGTAGCTATGCTGTGTAGTAGGTCACGTCCTGACCAGACCTTCCTCACGTCTCACAAAACAAGAGAAAGGGCGTAGCTGTTGAAGATGTGGCAGTTTGTACAAATCAGAAATGATCTGTGTGATGGTATTGTCCTAAATACACGTTCTAAATGCCTTTTTAAAGGGGTTCTAAAGGCGTTTTAAAGGCGTTCTAATGCCTTTTTAAAGGGGTTCCAAAGGCCCTTTTAAAGAGGTTCCAAAGCTCTTTTAAAGGGGTTCTAAGGCCTTTTTAAAGGCGTTTAAAGGCCTTTTTAGAGGGGTTCGAAGGCCTTTTAAAGGGGTTTCGAAGGCCTTTTAGAGGGGTTCTAACGGCCTTTTTAAAGGGGTTCCATAGGCCTTTTTAAAGGGGTTCTAAAGGCCTTTTAAACGGGTTCCAAAGGCTTTTTTTAAAGGGGTTCCAAAGGCCTTTTTAAACGGTTCTAAAGGTGCTTTTAAATTTCTAAAGGCCTTATTAAAGGGGTTCCAAATGCCCCTTTAAATGAATTTAAAGGCCCTTTTAAATTTCTAAAGACATTATTAAAGGGGTTCCAAATGCCTTTTTAAAGTGGTTCTAAAGGTCCTTTTAATTTTCTAAAGCCATTATTAAAGGGGTTCCAAAAGCCTTTTTTAAAAGGGATTTCAAAAGGCTTTTTTAAAGGGGTTCCAAAGGCCTTTTTTAAAAAAGGGGTTCTAAAGGCCTTTTTTAAAAAGGGGTTCTAAAGGCCTTTTTTAAAAAAGGGGTTCCAATGGCCTTTTTTAAAAAGGGGTTCTAAAGGCCTTTTTTGAAAAGGGGTTCTAAAGGCCTTTTTTGAAAAGGGGTTCTAAAAAGGGGTTCTAAAGGCGTTTTTAAAAAGGAGTTCCAAAGGCCTCAGCAGGAAAGAGAATCTGAAGTAAGAAAATGTTGCAAGTGAAATTTGAAACTTGACAAAGTAGTCTGACTTTGGCGACAATGTTTTTGTGTGAGTGAGAGACTGAGAGACAGGATAGTTGACGACTGTGAAGCTAACTAAGGCTGTAGGCGACAATGTTCACGACTGTGAGCTAACTAAGGCTGCAAGCGACAATGTTCACGACTGTGAAGCTAACTAAGGCTGTAAGCGACAATGTTCACGACTGACTGTGAGCTAACTAAGGCTGTAGGCGACAATGTTCACGACTGTGAGCTAACTAAGGCTGTAGGCGACAATGTTCACGACTGTGAGCTAACTAAGGCTGTAAGCGACAATGTTCACGACTGTGAAGCTAACTAAGGCTGCAAGGCAATGTAGGCGACAATGTTCACGACTGTGAAGCTAACTAAGGCTGTAGGCGCAATGTTCACGACTGTGAAGCTAACTAAGACTGTGAAGCTAACTAAGGCTGTAAGCGACATAGTCGTCTCATATCTAGGGTTCTCTTTCTCTCAGAGATGAAACGACCCATGGTCCAGATTGACTAAGAGGACGACTGTGGCTACAACAACAACACCAACATTGACAACGGTGTAGTGACGACAATATGGGGAGGGGGGACTCGGTAATCGAGAGGCAAGGTGTCGGCCTCTCAACCAAAAGGTAGTGGGTTCGAGCCCTGCCAACGGTTGAACAATTTTCACGAGTTTTTTTCGAGTATAATCTACCCCACTGGTCCGGGTAGGTGTATTCGAGACCTAGTCCCATCGAAGATGGACGATAAAAAGAAGATCTCGTGTGTAGATCACGGCACTCTGTGCGCGTTAAAGATCCCTTGGCTGTTTACAAGGCAGTACGGGCAAAATTAGTACAGGCAAAATTAGTACGGTAAAAATTAGTACAGGCAAAATTAGTAATGGAAAAATTAGTACAGGCAAAATTAGTACGGGCAAAATTAGTACAGGCAAAATTAGTAAGGGCAAAATTAGTAAGGGCAAAATTAGTACGGGCAAAATTAGTAAGGGCAAAATTAGTAAGGGCAAAATTAGTTAAAGGGCAAAATTAGAAAGGGCAAAATTAGTACGGGCAAAATTAGTACAAAATTAGTACGGGCAAAATAAAACCCTACCAAGAAGCCCGAGGTCATCTTTGTTGTGGAGGAAGGACAATATAATTCTGAGCGGACGATTTGTCTTGTTGAAGTATTGTAGTCTTAGAAAAGAGAAAAACTTGTCATAAAAGGCTTTTTGAATTGTATCTAATCTCCAGTTTTCCTTTTTTCTAGAATACACTGTAAGGAAGATAACAACTCTCCACTTGAATGACATAATGATAATCATCATACATATGTTATTTAATCTCAATCGCTGTCCTTAATCATCACATTGGAGAAGGAGAAAAAACGTAGTCTTTGTTTCCTGTCATACATAAACTGTTCTTGATGATTGATTGATTTAAGAAATTGATTAATAGTGCCACCTCTCTCTCTCTCTCTCTCTCTCTCTCTCTCTCTCTCTCTCTCTCTCTCTCTCTCTCTCTCCTCCTCTCTCCATTGTTATCCATCTGGCTGGTTATTCTATGTATTGAAAAGCTATTCCAAATAGACTACTTTAGAGGAGTAGCCAGCCAACCATAGACCTTATAACGCTAGTCAGTTCTAATCCGTTGCACCGACCGTCTACTCCACAGGACAACCCCTAGAAAACCTCAACACGGCTTTCGATGTGGCGGAGAAGCACCTGGACATCCCCAGGATGTTGGACCCCGAAGGCAAGAACCGCAACTCTTACTCTTTTCTTTTTACATTTCTTTTGCCATGGATGTTTATTGCTCTTGACATGATACAATGAGTTGTGCCCTTTGACATGATCTTCCCAGTACTGTAAATAGCTTTAAAGTTTGATGTTTGTTAGAGGTCAAAGGATGAGTGTGTGTTTGTGGTCGGTTATGTGTTTTTGTGCGCATGAGCGCGTATGTATGTGTACGTGTGTCTTTATATGTATGTGTGTCTTTGACAACTCTCTGTGTGTATGTATGTATAAGTAAGTATGTATGTATGTAACTATGTAGGTGTGCGTGTGTGTGTGTGTGTGTATTCAAAATGTCCTTATTGTCGGTAATGTTATACATATTTTATAAAGGGAAATGACTTAATAGACCCTTGTGGGCTTTTCTGTACCAATAGAAAATTATTTAAGCAGTAGCACAGAAGACATCAAAGATAGAATCATTCACACATTCAGTCATCAAATTTTGAAATCATGCTTGATAACAGTAACAGCAATACTGAATTGAGTCGGTCAGATGTTGTGAAGAAAAAGAAGAAAAGAAAGAAAGAAGAAAAAAGAGAAAGATAAAAGAAAAGGAAAACTCATAGTATGAACCAGTGGTAATCTTCACACATGGCATGTACCAGTGATAATCTTCACACATAGTATGTACCAGTGGTAATCTTCACACATGTACCAGTGGTAATCTTCACACATAGTATGTACCAGTGGTAATCTTCACACATAGTGGTAATCTTCACACATAGTACCAGTGGTAATCTTCACATACCAGTGATAATCTTCAGTACCAGTGGTAATCTTCACACATAGTATGTACCAGTGGTAATCTTCACACATAGTATGTACCAGTGGTAATCTTCACACATAGTATGTACCAGTGGTAATCTTCACACATAGTATGTACCAGTGGTAATCTTCACATATAGTATGTACCAGTGGTAATCTTCACACATAGTATGTACCAGTGATAATCTTCACACATAGTATGTACCAGTGGTAATCTTCACACATAGAATGTACCAGTGATAATCTTCACACATAGTATGTACCAGTGATAATCTTCACACATAGTATGTACCAGTGATAATCTTCACACATAGTATGTACCAGTGATAATCTTCCAGTAGTAATATTCACAGTGATAATCTTCACACATAGTATGTACCAGTGATAATCTTCACACATAGTATGTACCAGCAGTGTACCAGTGATAATCTTCACACATAGTATGTACCAGTGGTAATCTTCACACATAGTATGTACCAGTGATAATCTTCACACATAGTATGTACCAGTGATAATCTTCACATAGTATGTAATCCAGTATGGTAATAATCTTCACACATAGTATGTACCAGTGGTAATCTTCACACATAGTATATGTACAGTGGTAATCTTCACACATAGTATGAACCAGTGGTAATCTTCACACATAGTATGTACCAGTGGTAATCTTCACACATAGTATGTACCAGTATGTATGTACCAGTGGTAATCTTTACACATACCAGTGGTAATCTTCACACATGGTATGTACCAGTGATAATCTTCACTGATGTTTCGTCTTCGGGTATGTTTTTAATCTCGGTGTCTCCATAGAAAACAGTGATTTTCCTCTGATTTTTTACAAATTTTTTATTATTGATTACCCGCTGTGTTTATCTGTCTGTCTGTCTACTATAGATCTGGTCAACCAAATCAAGCCGATGAGAGGTCCATCATGGCATACGTGTCTCAGATACCATGCTTTCTCCCGGTGCCCAGCAGGTAAAGTCCACTCCATAATATCATCATTATTGCCATCATATCATCATTGTTGTCATCATTATCATTGTTGTCATCATATCATCATTATTGTCATCATATCATCATTGTTGTCATCATATCATCATTGTTGTCATCATATCATCATTATTGTCATCATATCATCATTGTTGTCATCATATCATCATTATTGTCATTCATTATTATTGTCATCATATCATCATTGTTGTCATATCATCATTATTGTCACCATATCATCATTGTTGTCATCACTTTGATAATTGTCACCACCACCACAATGATATTTTTGGATGTTTAGAAGACATGATTATTATTACATGTATATTATTACATGTATATTATTACATGTATATTATTACATGTATATTATTACATGTATATTTTAATAATTTTAATAATAACAACTGTAGCAACTCGTAATTAGTAAGAAAATAAGAAAGAAAGAAAAAAACATAGGGTTTTGTGTTTTTGGATACCATGCCAGATTTACCATGTGCCAACTGATTTGTTGATAATGAATTGTTATATTAATTTTCTTTCTTTTTATTTGTTTGTGTTTTCAGAGAAACGCCGCCAATAGAATTTGCAAAGTCCTGAAGGTCAACCAGGAGAATGAACGACTCATGGAGGACTATGAACGCCTGGCTAGTGATGTGAGTACTTGTCCCTTTTTTATCTCCCTTTTATCCATATCATAGAAAGCTGACTTTCTCTTACTTTGAGAGCTATAAACTCAGAACCATTGCACCCACGACTCCATGTTTCGGGTATATAGGTTTCAAATAGCCTGGTGGATCCAATTAGTATTATAATTGATTGGAAAAAGATTGTTTAGCCTGGAATCAGTATTATAATTGATTGGAAAAAGATTGTTTAGCCTGGAATCAGTATTATAATTGATTGGGAAAAGATTGTTTAGCCTGGAATCAGTATTATAATTGATTGGAAAAAGATTGTTTAGCCTGGAATCAGTATTATAATTGATTGTAAAAAGATTGTTTAGCCTGGAATCAGTGTTATAATTGATTGGAAAAGATTGTTTAGCCAGTGGAATCAGTATTATAATTGATTGAAGAAAGATTGTTTAGCCTGGATTGAAGAAAGTTTGTTTAGCCTGGATCAGTATTATAATTGATTGGAAAAGTTTGTTAAGCCTGGAATCAGTATTATAATTGATTGGAAAAAGATTGTGAAGCCTGGAATCAGTATTATAATTGATTGGAAAAAGATTGTTAAGCCTGGAATCAGTATTATAATTGATTGGAGAAAGATTGTTAAGCCTGGAATCAACGAAACTTTTTATTGTTACTTATTCACGATTTTCTGTGACAATAAAACGCCCATGTGAACCCAGTATCGACTACTGACTCGATCTAATTATCTTAGTTGGTATGACTTCATTACCTGGCACAGAGTTTCTGAGTTCACCGCAATCACAGTTCAAGAGACGCCAGCTCTGTTATAAAGATAAATCATAACCCACCATTGTCTGTGGGTGCTTGCGTATTGCTTGGGGAGGGAGGGAGGGGAGGAGGGGAGGGGATGGCCATAGAATAATCATAGCAATTTAAAACAATGCACTTAAAATACAAACAATGTCAAACTTTATTGATGCTACATTTTTTGGAAACTGTTTTATTCATTGACTTTATTGAAACAATGTCCACTACTAGAAACTTTATTGACTTTAAACAATTTCCACTACTAGAAACTTCATTGACTGCAAGAAATGTTGATATGTTCATGGCTTCTTCTGATGATTGAATTTCATATTTCAGTTAATGTTACTTGAGACTTTGTTTTTTCTGTAATTATACGTTTAAGCCTTTTTAATTCAATTCTGTATTTGTGTAATTATACATTAAGTCTTTTTACTTTAATTCTGTTTTTCTGTAATTATACACTGAAACCTTTTTACTTCAATTCTGGTTCTCTGTGATTATACATTTAAGTCTTTTTACTTCAATTCCGTTTTCAGCTTCTTGATTGGATCCGCCGAACCCGTCCTTGGTTGGAGAACCGAACGACAGACAACACACTGCCCGGAACGCAGCGCCGCCAGAGGAATTCGAGACTACCGTCATAAGCAAAAGCCCCGAAGCTAGAAGACAAGGCTAAGTTAGAAAACAGCTTCAACACCCTTCAGACTCGCCTCCGTCTGTCTAACCGACCCGCTTATCTCCCTACGGAAGGAAAGATGGTCTCAGTAAGTCAAATCGTGCTGTTTTACAAATTATTCTTTACTCGGGATTCAGTAAGTCAAGTAGGGCTGGGTTTTTTTTTTTTTACAAATTAGTCTTTGCTCAGGACTAAAAGTTGTCAACGTGTTTAAACTTACAGGCAGATTTGTTATGGTTAAGATGTTTTAATGAATGAAGTTTTTATAGAATTGGTTGTGAATTTACCACGGAAGAGGAAATAAAATGAATTTCGAAATCTTATTCAAATTTGTATTGAGTTTTGAAACTTGTTGCAGTAGATGGGAAATTCTGTTTGAAACTTGTTGCAGTAGATGGGAAATTCTGTTTGAAACTTGTTGCTGTAGATGGGAAATTCTGTTTGAAACTTGTTGCAGTAGATGGGAAATTCTGTTTGAAACTTGTTGCAGTAGATGGGAAATTCTGTTTGAAACTTGTTGCAGTAGATAGGAAATTCTGTTTGAAACTTGTTGCTGTTTGAAACTTGTAGATGGGAAATTCTGAAACTTTGAAATGGGAAATTCTGTTTGAACTTGTTGCAGTAGATGGGAAATTCTGTTTGAAACTTGTTGCAGTAGATGGGAAATTCTGTTTGAAACTTGTTGCAGTAGATGGGAAATTCTGTTTGAAACTTGTTGCAGTAGATGGGAAATTCTGTTTGAAACTTGTTGCAGTAGATGGGAAATTCTGTTTGAAACTTGTTGCAGTAGATGGGAAATTCTGTTTGAAACTTGTTGCAGTAGATGGGAAATTCTGTTTGAAACTTGTTGCAGTAGATGGGAAATTCTGTTTGAAACTTGTTGCAGTAGATGGGAAATTCTGTTTGAAACTTGTTGCAGTAGATGGGAAATTCTGTTGATTATGAATCAGGAGGTCGGTTGCGTGTCTTTTTTCTTCTTTGGTCTCTCTGCCTACATCTATTTGATCAATCGTGTTGCAGGTAACGTTTGTTTTCTCTTCCTCTACAGGATATCGCCAACGCCTGGAAAGGCCTGGAAACAGCTGAAAAAGGTTTCGAAGAATGGCTGCTTTCGAACTGCAGAGGTAAGAGTTGTGAAGGAGTGACTATTAATTATGTCAGTTGTTTGTGATGATCAGAATAAACTAAAGTAGTTTTTAATAGTCCCAGGAATAGTATCTTGACAGACAAGTCTAGATTATATGTACAGTTTCGTCCAAAAAGAAAAAGAAAAGAGGAGACACAAAGCAAATTAAAAAAAGAGAAAACCAAGGGCAGTGAAGTCATAAGACAGATTCGACACAAAGGTGGAGAAACATTTGGGCCATGAGTTGTAACATGTAATTTGAGAAATTTTACAGCATAAGTAAGTAGACAAAATCACACACACACACACACAAACACACACAAACACGCTTGAATGCCCGCACACACTCATACACATACAAGAAGAAGAAAAAGAAAGAATAGTTATTATATGTTTGCTTAAGTACATATCTTCAGTCATATTTCATGCAAGAAATTTAAACTTTTCTATTTAAAATAATTTTTTGTTCTAATGTTGAACGACACATTTGCAGAAAAGTCATAGAATTCTTTGACTGGGATCTAAGCTTTAGTCATTGAATCCTTTGACTGGGATCTAAGCTTTAGTCATTGAATCCTTTGACTGGGATCTAAGCTTTAGTCATTGAATCCTTTGACTGGGATCTAAGCTTTAATCATTGAATCCTTTGACTGGGATCTATTTAGAATTCCCTGACTGGGATCTAAGCTTTAGTCATTGAATCCTTTGACTGGGATCTAAGCTTTAGTCATTGAATCCTTTGACTGGGATCTAAGCTTTAGTCATAGAATTCCCTGACTGGGATCTAAGCTTTAGTCATTGAATCCTTTGACTGGGATCTAAGCTTTAGTCATTGAATCCTTTGACTGGGATCTAAGCTTTAGTCATTGAATCCTTTGACTGGGATCTAAGCTTTAGTCATTGAATCCTTTGACTGGGATCTTAGCTTTAGTCATTGAATTCTTTGACTGGGATCTTAGCTTTAGTCATTGAATTCTTTGACTGGGATCTAAGCTTTAGTCATAGAATTCTCTGACTGGGATCTTAGCTAAGTCATAGAATTCTTTGACTGGGATCTTAGCTTCATAGAATTCTTTGACTGGGATCTATAGAATTCTCTGACTGGGATCTAAGCTTTAGTTATAGAATTCTCTGACTGGGATCTATTTAGTCAAGAATTCTCTGACTGGGATCTTGGCTTTAGTCATAGAATTCTCTGACTGGGATCTAAGTCATAGAATTCTCTGACTGGGATCTTGACTGGGGTCTGCTTTAGTCATAGAATTCTCTGACTGGGATCTAAGCTTGACTGGGATCTAATCATAGAATTCTCTGACTGGGATCTAGTCATAGCTTTGGGATCTAGTCATAGAATTCTCTGACTGGGATCTAAGCTTTAATCATAGAATTCTCTGACTGGGATCTAAGCTTTAGTCATAGAATTCTCTGACTGGGATCTACTGGGATCTTAGCTTTAGTCATAGAATTCTCTGACTGGGATCTTGGCTTTAGTCATAGAATTCTCTGACTGGGATCTAAGCTTTAGTCATAGAATTCTCTGACTGGGATCTAAGCTTTAGTTATAGAATTCTCTGACTTGGATCTAAGCTTACATTGACATGTGGTCATGACTCTTATTGACTTGCTACTTCTTTCACTGTGAATGTCATTCAATTTATGTGAGACTTATTCTTTGCTTTCTGTTTAATTCTAGGACATTAGTTAATGAGCTATGTTTTCCACCAATCAGATTAGAGCGACTGGACCATCTGGCCCAGAAATTCCGTCACAAGTGTGAGATTCACGAAGAATGGGCCACTGGCAAGGAGGACATGCTTCAATCTGGCGACTTCAAACGTTGCCGCCTCAACGAGCTGAAGGCCATGAAGAAGAAGCACGAGGCCTTTGAGAGCGATCTGGCCGCCCACCAGGACAGAGTGGAACAGATTGCCGCCATTGCTCAGGAGCTTAAGTGAGTGCCACTGATTTTTGGGGTCTCAGCAATCTTTTTAAATCACCGAGGGATTTGGTAGTCCAGAGGCAAGATGTCGGCCCCACAACCACGAGGTAGTGAGTTCGAGCTCCACCAATGGCTGAAAAACGCTAGTGTTTTCAAGCAAAGTCTAACCCCTCCCCCCCCCCCCCCCCCCACACACACACACACACACACACACCCCACGGCCCAGGTAGGTGGATCGACACCTACTCCCATCGGAGACAGACGGTAAAAGGAGGTCCCATGTACAGATAACAACACTCTGTGCACGTTAAAGATATCGTAGCTGTTTACAGGGCAGTCTGGGCAACATTAAAAATCCTATGAAAAACCCTGAGATCACCTTAGTTGTGGATGTGGGTAAATCAAATCAAATGAAACACTCTTTTTAAATCACTGTTAGTAAATATACTAGTCCTTACCTAAACTCTAGGATTGTCAGAAAGATTGACAGCAATCTTGAGAGAAGAAAAAGACACGTTATAGAAATTTGAATGTATTCCTAATAAAGTTCAGATAATTTCTATTTTATTGGTGATTTGGCCCAGATAGAAGGGAGACTATTTTTTTCTTCCTTTTTGAATATTAAGACAATTCAAAAAGTTATAGTATCATTGAACTGGTAATTATTGGTATTACATGGGGAAAAATTTGGTAATGATAGAATATCTAAAAATATACGATAATGTGTGGAGCTTATCTTCTATACGATTTCTATATTTGCTAATGGCCTATCTGATTTGTATATGCTAATGCCTATCTGATTTGTATATGCTAATGGGTGGAGCCTATCTGATTTGTATATGCTAATGGGTGGAGCCTATCTGATTTGTATTTGCTAATGGGTGGACCCTATATGATTTGATTTGTATATGCTAATGGGTGGAGCCTATCTGATTTGTATATGCTAATGGGTGGAGCCTATCTGATTTGTATATGCTAATGGGTGGAGCCTATCTGATTTGTATATGCTAATGGGTGGACCCTATATGATTTGTATATGCTAATGGATGGACCCTATCTGATCTGTATATGCTAATGGGTGGACCCTATCTGATTTGTATATGCTAATGGGTGGAGCCTATCTTATTTGTGGGTGGATCCTATCTGATTTGTGGGTGGAGCATATCTGATTTGTGGGGGTGGAGCCTATCTGATTTGTATATTCTAATGGGTGGAGCCTATCTTATTTGTGGGTGGAGCCTATCTTATTTGTGGGGTGGAGCCTATCTGATTTGTGTGGGGTGGGAGCCTATCTGATTTTGTGGGGGTGGAGCCTATCTGATTTGTGTGGGTGGAGCCTATCTTATTTGTGGGTGGAGCCTATCTGATTTTTGAAGACACGATGGGTCCAGAGTGCGAAAGAGAAAATTTAAACTTTTTCTTGATGAAAACTCACAAAGTTTTAGTTTTTTGTGTCAGGTCAAAGGTCAAAATATTGTATTTGAATTTATTTGAATCTTTTCTTCAGATTTTTTCCTCTTTTCTTTCAACAACTATTTTCATTGTGTCTCATTATTCCTTGTGAGAATTGTTTACTCAATAAGTTGAAAATATTTGTTTTTTTGTTTTCATCTTTTTTCCAGTTCTTTAGGTTACCATGATGTGGACACTGTCAACAGCAGATGTCAAGTGAGTTGATGCTTTCTTCTAACTGTGTACACTGGCTCACTCTTATAAATGGGAAAATAAACAAATTTGACAAATCCCAAGTAAAAAGGTTTTAAGTGAAAAGTATAAAAAAAAAAAAAGAGGATTTGCACAAACTTACACTGAAATTGTAAGGCTGAAAAGAAATTTGTGTGAAAAAGTGTTATCATTATTTATCACTTTCACTTTAAGGTAATGAAGTACCGTCAAAATGGTGGCTGAGTTTGTCTCGTTAGCTTTTTCAACCGACGGTCTGACACAAAAGAACTGTTCTTAATCCACCATCCTGGAAAAGTTTTGTTGGCTTTCTGAAAATAACGAGAGAAAGAACAGGATTAGGTTATTGTTCTTAAACTTTTAGTCTTTCAGATATTCCATTGTTTTGTTTTCTGTTCCATATCGTTTTATATCGATTCTTATTTAAATCTTTTTTTTGGTCTGAAATTTCTTCTTTGATTCTAAGGATTTAGTATGTTAAATATTGTGATACACAGCTCCAATGTTTTATTTCTTCTTTGATTCTAAGGATTCAGTATGTTAAAAATTGTGATATATACAGCTCCAATATTTTATTTCTTCTTTTGATTCTAAGGATTCAGTATGTTAAAAATTGTGATACACAGCTCCCAATTATTTTTTTTATTATTGTAGTTGTATTTGAAGTATGTAAAAACAACAAACGCCTCAGACCACTAACAACCGTTTCAAATCATGTTATACGCATCTGGCCATCATGATAATTCTACTGTGTCATTTTGCGTTGTTGTCAGTGATTTCATCTGTCTGTCTGTCTCTCCAGCATATTTGTGATCAGTGGGACGTCCTTGGGCAGCTGACCACCAAGAGAAGGGATGGCCTGGAGGAGGCAGAGAGAGTGCTGGAGAGGATTGATCAGCTCCACCTGGAGTTTGCCAAGAGGGCCGCGTGTAAGCGAACAGAAGAACTGTTGTCGTTGTTGTTGTTGTTACTGTTGTGATGGTTGTTTTCGTTGTTGTTGGTGGTGTTTGGTGTTTTGCATTTAGATACATGTTGCTGCTACATGTGTGCAATTAAATTGCATTTTAAAGATGTATTAGGATATGTTTTCTAATACTTAATTTACCACAAGTTTGGGGGAGGAGGAGGGAGCTCTTCAAGACAAACACCACCAAAAAACAACGAAACAACTAAAATGCTTACCCCAAACAAATTTTTATGAAAACGAAACATCAGAACGCTCACATAGACAAATACACAAATACACACTCAAATACACAAAGTTATGATTAAACGCAGAAGTTTTCAGACTCAGCATGAAATCACTTGTTCTATAGAGGAATAGCATTCATGTCTGCATAGCGTAACACGTATCTGTAAACAGGAAATCATAGACATTGGTAGTGATCACAGACAACATGCAAATACAATCTTTTAAAACTTCCTGGTTCCGCCTTATCATTATCTAATACGGTGGTCCAGAGGCAAGGTGTCTGCCTCTTGACCAAAAGGTCGTGGATCGTGCCCCAACAGGTTTAAAAGTTACCCCAAGTTCTACGGTTAAAACCCACCCTCACTGGTCGAGAGAGGCGGATCGACACATAGTCCTATGGAAGAGGGATGATAAAAAAGAGGTCCCGTGTGCTGAGCACAACACTCTGTTTGCAGTGCAGTCCGGGCACAATTTTAATTTCCTACCAAGAACCTCCAGATCACCGTAGCTGTACCTGTGGGTAAAATCAAACAAATCAAATCAAATCGTATCAAATTGGTAAGCATTCAATCGCTGACTTCTGACCTTTCACCCGTGTCTCTCTTCAGCCTTTCAATAACTGGATGGATGGAGCCAAAGAGGATCTGATGGACATGTTCATTGTACACACCACGGAGGAAGTACAGGTCAGTCCCATGTAATGTCTTAGTTGTTCAGGTTCAAAGTTTCAAAGTCCTTATGTGTGATTTTTTTACTTGAAAAAAAGAATAGATAAAAAAGTTGTTTTATAAACATATGACAAGATTTTGTATAGACCAGAACTTTCATTTATTAAAAATGTCAGTGGTGAAATTGAAAAAAATACAAATTTTTGTTGTTTAGGGAAACTTACAATGTTACGCTATTAATTGTGGTTAAAGATAAAGATTTTGTAGATATGTTAAATTTCTGTTCCTTTTCTTTTGAAGTGTATAGTGTAGGAGAAAGAAAGAAAAAAAAAAAGAAGAAAAAGAAGAAGACGATGAAGAAGGAGAAAAACAGAAGAATGAGAAGAAAAAGAAGAAGAAGGAAAAACATTTTTTCGTGTAATAAGAGGAATCGAACAACAACAACAACAACAACGAAGAGGAAGAAGAAGACGAAGAAGAAGAAATATGGTAATAAGAGGAAGAGCAACATCGAAGAAGAAGAAGAGAATGAGGAGGAGGAGGAAGAATAACAACAACGGCAAGAATGCCATCGATAACAACAACAAAGCACTCCCGTCTGAATTTATTCGCATGCTGAGATTGTACTTAGATTGTGGTTGATTCTCATTTCTTTCTGGCTTTCCTTTTAGGGCTTAATCGACGCACACGAGCAGTTCAAGGCCACACTGGGTGAGGCTGACAAGGAGTACAACACCATCGTCAGTCTAGTCCAGGAGGTGACCAGATTGGGTCAGCAGTTCGGCATCGCACCGCCTGACAACCCCTACACCACCCTTCACACCCAGGTGAGTCGCTGAATCCCCGATATTGCTGAACGAAAATGTTGTTTCTTTTTTATTGTTTTTGTTTTTGTTGGTATAAATATTAGATTGGTAGTTGTAGCTTTTTGATTATAGAAGAGAAAAAAAGAGAAAGAGGGAAAGAATTGATATGGTTTGAATGTCAGTTGTTGAACTCTCTCACAAATGTTGCTTTGTAAGCTGAGAGTTTTATAAACATTGGCAGTAAGTGCATACTCAATACTTTATCCTTCAGTTTGAGACAGAGAAAAAAAGAGAAATTAAAAAAGGAAAATAAAAAGAAAGAAATTGAAGAGAGGACCAGGAGTGCTTGCCAAAGTAAAAGAAGTGCTTTCATTACTGAACTGAGAGAAAAACTAGTTGTAGCAAAAACGAATTAAAACACAAATATCAAACTGAACATGGAAAATCAAATGGTTGCATTTGAAGGAGTTGAATTACTCTAAAGTAATCAAATTCTCTGACTGATGAATTTGTCTGAACTCAACGCATCGAATTTAGAGATTGAAATTTAAAAAATGGGATTTGGCTGGTTAAAAAAATAATTTTAAGACTGGGATTTAGCTGGTGAACTTTTTCTTTGGCTAAGAAAACTGTGAGGCTTGAGACGGACTGCAGTGTTTGATCAAGCGTGTACAGGTGTCTTACCTTAGTCCTACTCCCAGCCTTGGACTGGAGCCCTATAGACTTCTACCTACTAATGCAATGATCAGTAGGATAGACATTTGCATGGCCAAACTTTTTAGCCGTCCTATCCCCACCCACAATAATCCAAAAGTTAAAAAACCCTGAGCTTACTGACATCAAAGGAACAAATATTTCCTTATTTACGTTATCGCTCTGCTCCTTTTTTAGCCCGACCCCTTTCTGCACCCTGTTCCCTTTTCTTTTCTTTTTCTTTGTTTTTTCTTTCTTTTATTTTGCTTTTCTTTTTTTCTTTGCCTGCAGGTTATAATTTCAATAATTATCACCCCATATATTTATCATTTTACATACATTACCCACAATCACAATTTCAGTGCCAGCCAAGAATTGAATTTAAAATAAATGAAAAGAAGTTCCTCTTATCTTTTACCTCAGCAAGCGAATCGCTCCTCTGCCTTGTTTCATATTTGGCGGATTAACATCGCAACATTGAAGGCTTTTTTTTCTCTTTTTGTTTGTTTGTTTAATTTTTGTCACAGTCGCTTCCCAAAAAGTCACAACTCTTGCCTAAATGATCACAGAGTTTGATTATAATAGCTTTCAAGTTTGAAGTTATGTGGGATGATTTTCATGGCATTCAAATTCTAAGTTACGCAAACAGTGACCTGGGTGGCTTGAAGTTCAGTTGCATTTTTAGCGTTGCAAGTTCATCACTTTGTTTTTATCAAACCCATGCAGTCTCTCTCTCTCTCTCTCTCTCTCTCTCTTAGAGAAATGTGGGAGTTAAAATTTGTATTGAAGAACTCTCTGTTTATTTTTGTTTGTTTCATTGTTTTCTATAAATAAAAATGAACAAATATATAATAAGCTTTATGATATGTGATGTTTTTAGAAATTTTACTGTGTTAATGAAAACTATATTTATTTATTTTTGTTGCATTATTAATTTTCATGTTTTTTCCACCTTTTAAGAATTTTAACTGTAAAAGCATCAGAAAATCAACCTAGTTTGCTGTTTGGTGCAGCTCAACAAATGTTTTCTTATCTACGAGTAATATGCTGAAATGACAGATGAGTTTTGAGATAATTCAGAACCATTTCTAACAGTAAACTTAAATGTTGATGAAACTGGAAAAAATTACTGAAATTTTGCAAATTTAGAATTTAAAAAGTTTATTCATTTCCTTACAATCTTTCATTTTAAAATGTGAATTTTCTTTTATTTCCTGTTTTTAAAATTGAGCGCTAAAAATGGCTCTTTTTGTATATTTTTGAAGTTTTCTCCTCCCCAACTTCCTGCTAAATTGTTTGCTTATCTCCCTTTTTGTTTTTGCATTTTTTTGTTGCTGGATGGGCGTAGGAGGTTAGTATTAGTTTTTTTGTTGTTTTTGGGAAATTTTTCTTTTCCTGCTGCTGGCTTGGGGCTTGCCTCAAAAATGGTGTTTCTTCTCTATTATACTGTTGCTGTTGTCTTCGTCTCGACTGTCTATTCTGTAGCATTTTTGTTATATGTTGTGACTGCAACCGTCAACTTTGGCTGAAATGTTTTCTCGTTCATGACTCTCGATGTCACTTTTTAGCACTGGTCGTCAACCTTGGTAATCCTATCGGCTAATGGCTTTAACCTCGTAACAAGTCACTAAGGTGACGTCCCGCTGTAATCATGAAATCACATGCAAGACAATGAATGTATAGAGACGGGTGGATGCGGGTGGGAGGTTGACAAGAGAGAAATTTAACAACTAAGTAAATTGGAAATGAATGATCGTAATATAAAACTCTCCTCAATTTTGGGAAAACTACAATCTTAAATTTTGACTACAATGTTAAATTTTGTAAAAGAGTTTAAAAAAGAAGAGGAAACAAAAGAGAGAAAAAGGTAGTTTATAAAGAAAGACAAGTTTTACTTCATGTAGTTTTCCTTTTGGTTTGATTTTTAAAAATTAAAGTAAAGGGGAAACAAAGAGGAAGGAGTGAAAAAGAAAAAAAGAACTAAGAAAATCGAAGTATTAAAAGATATATAATGGGACATTACTCTTCTTGATGTTGTTTTCACTGTTTAACTTCCTTTTTTTTTTGTCTCTTTTGTCTGTTGGTGATGGACTCTAGCTCTTTTCACTTCTGGTTTTTATGATATTTTATGTCTATTGAGGCAATCAGTGTTCTTCCTGGCAATTCTGTATGTTATAGAGTGCATTGTATGTAAATTGTTATCTTTTTAAAGTATTGTATATTATGGCTTAGGGCATTGTATATTACGGTTTAGGGGCATTGTATATTATGGGTTAGGGCATTGTATATTACAGGTTAGGGCATTGTATATTATGGGTTAGGGCATTGTATATTATGGGTTAGGGTATTGTATATTATGGCTTAGGGCATTGTATATTACGGCTTAGGGCATTGTATATTATAGGTTAGGGCATTGTATATTATAAGTTAGGGCATTGTATATTATGGGTTAGGGCATTGATTATTATAGGTTAGGCATTGATTATTATGGCTTATAGCATTGATTATCATGGTTTAGGGCATTGATTATCATGGCTTATAGCATTGATTATCATGGCTTAGGCATTGTAGATTATAGGTTAGGGGCATTGATTATCATGGTTTAGGGCATTGATTATCATGGTTTAGGGCATTGATTATTATAGGCTTAGGGCATTGATTATCATGGTTTAGGCATTGTCAGATTATATTGTGGTTAGGTTAGCATTGATTATTATGGTTTAGGGCATTGATTATCATGGCTTAGGCATTGTAGATTATAGGTTAGGGCATTGATTATCATGGTTTAGGGCATTGATTATAATGGCTTAGGGCATTGTAGATTATAGGTTAGGGCATTGATTATCATGGCTTAGGTTGTAGATTATAGGTTAGGGCATTGATTATCATGGCTTAGGGCATTGTTATCATGGCTTAGGGCATTGATTATTATAGCTTAGGCATTGATTATCATGGCTTAGGGCATTGATTATAGGTTAGGGCATTGATTATCATGGTTTAGGGCATTGATTATCATGGTTTAGGGCATTGATTATTATGGTTTAGGGCATTGATTATCATGGTTTAGGGCATTGATTATAATGGCTTAGGCATTGAGATTATAGGTTAGGGCATTGATTATCATGGCTTAGGCATTGTAGATTATAGGTTAGGGCATTGATTATCATGGCTTAGGGCATTGTAGATTATAGGTTTGGGCATTGTATATTATGGGTTAAGACATTGTATATTATAGGTTAGGATATTGTATATTATGGGTTAGGACATTGTATATTATGGGTTAGGATATTGTATATTATGGGTTAGGATATTGTATATTATGGGTTAGGACATTGTATATTATGGGGTAGGGCATTGTATATTATGGGTTAGGACATTGTATATTATGGGTTAGGATATTGTATATTATAGGTTAGGATATTGATTATCATAGCTTAGGGCATTGTATATTATGGCTTAGGGCATTGTATTTTATGGCTTAGGGCATTCATTATTATGGCTTAGGGCATTGTATATTATGGGTTAGGACATTGTATATTATAGGTTAGGGCATTGTATATTATAGGTAAGGGCATTGTATATTAAGTTTTAGAGCATTGTATTTTAACGTTTAGGGCATTGTATATTAAAGTTTAGGGCATTGTATATTAAAGTGTAGGGCATTGAATATTACGGTTTAGGGCATTGTATATTACATTGTATATTACGGTTTAGGGCATTGTATATTACGGTTTAGGGCATTGAATATTAAAGGGTTATGGTATTTTAGTGTGTTAGGTTATATTTGAGGCCATGGGCATTTTATGTTATTTTCATGGATATTTTTTATTTATATCATATTGCTGCATGTGAAAGGTAGGGGTGGGAGGAGGTGGGGTAATGTGCCAAGGGTAATGTGTTTGTAAACACAACTCTCTGGCTTAGGTTGGTGGTGCTTGTTTGTCTACATTTCTGGTCTCCAACAATCAACCAGGATCTGTTTCTTTCTTGCTTTGAATTGCTCAGATAATTTGTTTTTTTTTTTGTCCCGTGTATTTTGATGTCAAACCTGAATGAGAGGTAATCTAAGCTTGTGAATAAGTTTGAAAAAACCGCTACAGAAGCATACATTATTTTATTTTTTTAAATAATTTATTATCATTATTTAGATTTGTTATTATTATTATTATTATTATTATTATTATTATTGTTTTTATTGTTATTATTATTATTATTATTATTATTATTATTATTATTATTATTATTATTATTATTATTATTATTATTATTATTATTATTATTGTTATTATTATTATTGTTTTTATTGTTATTATTATTATTATTATTATTATTGTTTTTATTGTTACTGCTATTATTATTATTATTATTATTATTATTATTATTATTGTTATTATTATTATTATTATTTTAAAAAAAATTTTTTTTTATTGTTACTGCTATTATTATTATTAATATTATTATTATTATTATTGTTGTTATTATTATTATTATTATTATTATTATTATTATTATTATTATTATTGTTATTATTATTATTATTATTGTTATTATTATTATTATTGTTTTTATTGGTGTGCAAACAAAGCAGCTTATTTTGACTCAGATTTATGTGGGTGGCTAGTAGACGCCACTTGTAGGTCCTAGTTCTATCCTATCACATTTTCATTTGTCTTTCCTCTGGCTGTTTCCTCTTAATTCATCCTGAGATTACCGCATAATGTGGACAAGGTAAATTTCAATCAAACAAACACAACTAAGTTTTTATTTATTGATTCTAAAATGTTAAATGTCTTTGGGTTTTCCTTCAATTCTTTGTTCATAACCGCGATGGTGGGGAAGCTTTTAAATGTAGGTTTTGTTAGCTCAACTTTAATTCTATGTGCCCAGTCTATCATGTCTATAACACTTACCAGAGAATAATAGCTAGGGAAGAACATGTACTACTTGAACTTTCTAACAACGCAGCTAGCAATGACATTGTCTGGTTGGGCGGTGCATGGCATGACACTCTTAACATCTCAATCTCACTGTCCAGTCGTCCAATGACTCTCATCCTTTTTGATTGTTCTAACTTTATATTATATCTATATGTACTCATTTTTCATGTAATCAAATTGTCTCCCTTTGTGTAATCGAAATCATGTAAGTTATTGAATTGGTGTGTTACCATTGTATGATATTATGATTTCTTCGGCTAGAAATACGTACAGGTACGTAAAATCATAGAATGTATTAACAACATTAAATTTGATTTAACTGTAAATATTATTTTGAGGTGTATTTTTATGATCAATTGTAATTGATTTTTTGATCGCATGTTTTAATGTCGTCTTAGGCAACTTTTTTCCATTAGGGGCGATAGCATAAAAGAAAATTTTTACTCTTTTTCCGCCATTGTTATTTAGTTTTTTCACTCCCGTTATTTTATCCATGTTTCCTTTTTGTCTTTCTTTTTTTATGTGTATTCCTGATGTTTTTAATTAATTAATTTATTTGTACCCTTAATATTTGAATTGGTTCTAATTTTATGTAATGGAGGGCACAAGAACATGTGTGTGTTAACTGGAAAACAGCTCTAAAATACAAACAAAACGAAAACCAGAAAGTAAAGAAAATTTGTCTCCAAATATTTTTGCATGTTTTTCTTTGTCGGCATGGAATTGCCTTCTCGCTACATTTCATGATGGTAGCTTTTTAAACTTAAATTTGTTTATCTCTGGGAGCTTTCTACCGGTAATGATTGTGGGGTGTGTGGGGGGGGGCTCTACTTTATTTCTCCCTGACAGCCTCGTGTTAAGATGATACTAAACACTAAAATACAAATGTACTCCATTTTCCCCCTTCTTTTCTTTGAATTTTCACTTTCGTAACTTTAACCTTTAACCCATCGTCTCCCTATCTTTATTTAGACATTGCTGTTTTAAGTGAAATGAAATAACTGATGTGGTCGAGTTCTTAAAGAAGGAGTGAAACAAAAAAACCCAATAGATATCCTCCTGAAGTTTGCAGGCTATTTCAATGCTATTGTAAAGTTATGTTCATGAACTGTTATCGTGTGTGAGATGGATTTCCTTATTTACCTTTTCATTTGAGTAAGAAAAAGTTTGTTGTCATCAGTGTGCTGTTTCTATACTTTGTGTGTTATTGTTATATGTGGGCAGTTGGTGGGCCTACTGGTAGGTTGTACTTTTTACTTTCCCTCTTGGATTTCAACTTTAATCTATCTTGCTGTTTCCTCTTAATTTATGCTGCGATTACGATATATGGTGGGAGGGGGGGGTAAGTTCCAATGGAACAAACAATTTGTTTTGCAAGCAGGTAAGTTCCAATGGATGGGTGACCAAGCCAACACAGATTTGCATTCTAAGATATTGATTTTGAGGTTTATTTGAATCAAGACAGGATATATTATTTTTTGAGGTTTATTTGAATCAAGACAGGATATATTATTTTTTTAGGTTTATTTGAATCAAGACAGGATATATTGATTTTTATGATAATATAATATAATTGTCTTGCAATATAAACATTTGTACAATTAACCTTTAATGTACATTTCACATTCCGAAGTACAGAATTTAATTAACCTTTAATGTACATTTCACATTCCCAAGTACAGAATTTAATTAACCTTAAATGTACATTTCACATTCCCAAGTACATAATTTAATTAACCTTTAATGTACATTTCACATTCCCAAGTACATAATTTAATTAACCTTTAATGTACATTTCACATTCCCAAGTACAGAATTTAATTAACCTTTAATGTACATTTCACACATTCTTTGGGTTTGTACTACTATTTCCCCAACTTATCATTTTCTTCTACCATCCATGTCTGCACATTCCCACATTTAAAAAATCTTTGCATTCTATGTTATTGTTGTAATTTCTTCCTTTAATATAAATCTCCACATTCCATTCTGCCCTTTCGTGTTTTCCCACCTTAATCTCCTCACCCCCACACGCCTGTTTCCCTGCTCTCCACAGGACATCACCAACAAGTGGTCAGAGGTCAAACAGTTGGTGCCCCACCGCGACACTACCCTGCAGCAGGAGATGATGCGGCAGCAGAACAACGAACGCCTGCGTCGCCAGTTTGCGGCCAAGGCCAACGTAGTGGGCCAGTGGATAGAGAACCAGTTGGACGCCGTGGCCTCCATCGGGGTCCAGGCTAGGACCTCCCTGGAAGAGCAGCAGAAGAAACTCCAGCAGTTTGACCAGGCGGTCAACGCCTACAAGCCAAACATTGAGGAGCTGGAACGATACAACCAGGTAAGTGGACAGACGGATGGAAGGAAGGAAGGGTGGCCAGCAACCTTTCCTCTAAATCTAAGCTGTTTGCGCTGTGCCCAAACACAACAGGGGAGAAATTATGGTGCGCACAGTAAAGTTGAGAAATGTCTGTCCACACCAATAATTCATAGTAAGAATACACAGTAAAGTTGAGAAATGTCTGTCCACACCAATAATTCATAGTAAGAATACACAGTAAAGTTGAGAAATGTCTGTCCACACCAATAATTCATAGTAAGAATACACAGTAAAGTTGAGAAATGTCTGTCCACACCAATAATTCATAGTAAGAATAGACAGTAAAGTTGAGAAATGTCTGTCCACACCAATAATTCATAGTAAGAATACACAGTATAGTTGAGAAATGTCTGTCCACACCAATAATTCATAGTAAGAATACACAGTATAGTTGAGAAATGTCTGTCCACACCAATAATTCATAGTAAGAATACACAGTATAGTTGAGAAATGTCTGTCCACACCAATAATTCATAGTAAGAATAGACAGTATAGTTGAGAAATGTCTGTCCACACCAATAATTCATAGTAAGAATACACAGTATAGTTGAGAAATGTCTGTCCACACCAATAATTCATAGTAAGAATACACAGTATAGTTGAGAAATGTCTGTCCACACCAATAATTCATAGTAAGAATACACAGTATAGTTGAGAAATGTCTGTCCACACCAATAATTCATAGGAAGAATACACAGTATAGTTGAGAAATGTCTGTCCACACCAATAATTCATAGTAAGAATACACAGTATAGTTGAGAAATGTCTGTCCACACCAATAATTCATAGTAAGAATACACAGTATAGTTGAGAAATGTCTGTCCACACCAATAATTCATAGTAAGAATAGACAGTATAGTTGAGAAATGTCTGTCCACACCAATAATTCATAGTAAGAATACATGTAATATTTTATACAGCGCTAACTACTACAAAATGATTTTCAGGAGCGCTTTACAAAATAGATGGATTACATTATCATTAAGCATTGTGACAACAATGATATTATACGATTAAATCTTTACATACATCACATTCTAAAAACAATTCATTTGTACATAACATCATAAACATATTATAATATAAAAGTTTTAAAATTCATCAGTGAATAACTCAGTTTTTAGACCAATGAAAAACAACAGCACACACAAAATAAGAAAATGGTCACGGTTTCACGATTCTTGGACACCCAAAGAAAAGAAAAGAAAAGACCGGTGACTTGGTGTCCAGGCAGAGTCGAGTAAATTCCAACTTTTTAGGTTTAAGCGTCCAGAGGAATAGATCTAGTGGTTTGGCTTAACAGGTAGATCCGCTAGCTGCAAACACTGCGATCAACTCAAAGCTGTGTGAGATGATACAAATCTGGAGGAACGTTACATGTATCTCATCTTAGTGTTGCTCCCTTTCCTATAAGGAGATCCAAAAATTGCACCCAGACCCTCACGAGGAGGGCGATGCGTTTAGATTTACATCTAATGGTGTCAGCAGTCTTATCCTCGCTAAACGCTCATTGGACAAGCTCGCACCCCAAGACAAGGACAGTCGATTAAATTAGTGACGTAAAGGGGGTAGATAGAAAACATGATCGTACCAATTGTCATGTTCACATTTGGAATATTCAAATTTTGGAATTACGGTTTTTACACATATCCCACTAGATTGTTACGACCAGCCGTAAAATGAAAGAGGACAGGATACTTCACGGGATATTATGACGTACCACACAAATTTTCAAAGCAGTTTTCAAGGAAAATGAGATTTTCTGAACTTGCACATTCAGCCTGGAGTTCTCTCCTTTGAATCTGATCTCTCAAATAGAATGGCAGCTGAGAGCTTGCTTAGTCATGCCTCCTATCGCACGACTCTCTCTCTCTCTCTCTCTCTCTCTCTCTCTCTCTCTCTCTCTCTCTCTCTCTCTCTCTCTCTCTCTCTCTCTCTCTCCTCCCTCCCCTCTCTCTCTCTCCCCCTCCTCTCTCTCTCTCTCCTCTCTCTCCCTCCCCCTCCCTCTCTCTCTCTCTCTTCTCTTCTCCCTCCTCCTCCTCTCTCTCTCTCTCTCTCTCTCTCTCTCTCTCTCTCTCTCTCTCTCTCTCTCTCTCTCCTCTCTCTCCCTCCCTCTCTCTCTCCTCTCCCTCTCCCCCCCTCCCTCTCTCTCTCCCTTTCTCTCTCTCTCTCTCTCTCTCTCTCTCTCTCTCTCTCTCTCTCTCTCTCATATATACATACATACATACATACATACAGCCAAACATACATACATACAGCCAAACATACATACATACATACATACATACATACATACATACATACATACATACATACATACATACATACATAAATGCATACATGCATACATACATACATACATACATAAATGGCTCATTGTCGACTGGAATATATATATCATATTGAAAATAAACCTACTTTGAATAGCTTTCCTTGGGTCGTCTCCCCCCTTCCCAATTAATGTAGACAGAGTAAGGACTATGCCATTTTATGATAACTTTTGTTTGCATTTTATTCACCCGCTCACTCTCTCTGTTCACAGGAAGTGCAAGAGGCCATGATTTTCGAGAACCGATACACCCAGTACACAATGGAGGTAGGGACTTTTTAGCAAAGTCATTGAGGAGGAAGGTTTTTCAGATTTATGTAGAATATTTATATATCTATGTATGTTGTAAAAATGTTTATGTGTATTATATATGTGTATTATGTTTATATATATATATATATAATTTTGAGGGCAAAAGGAAGACGCGTTTTAAAAAGTCTTTGATCATCAATCCATTAAAACAAAGACAGTCTGTACTACTTTTCATGACTTTGATGGTTTTTACGTGGTCTTCTAAGTGGTCTTCTAAGTGGTCTTTTAAGTGGTCTTCTTACGGACTATTTCTGTGAATTCCAAGTTGTCCAAGACGAGGGCTATATTTCAGGGGACATAACTCAAATAAGGGACTCTAATAGGTGGTTTTCTCAGTTTACTCTTCATGTACATTTAAAAACATGTTTGTATCTCTTTATAATAAAAGAAAATTATGTTTGTCAAATTTAAAGCGTAAACCAAATATATTACATATGTTTTAAAACAGTTTCCGATCGGATTCGTATTGACAAAAATGTTTAAATTATGTGTTTTTTTATAAATTGTATTAGAAAATGAACAGTAAGTAATAAGTGTATATTAAAATGGAGTGTTATTAGATAGACAGATATAACACATTCTTTGAACTGGTTTCCCTTCAGTTCACAAATTTAAATTACATCTTTTATGATTTATTTAAAAAATAGATAATGAGAAATAAATAAATATGTATATAACCATGAATAGTTTACGCACAAATATATATAATGTGTGTACATTACATATATTCTCAAATGTTGACATAAATTTCAAGCCGTATCAAACGTGTATTTGCAGACACTGCGAGTTGGTTGGGAGCAGTTGCTTACCGCCATTGCCAGGAACTTGAACGAAGTTGAAAACCAGGTAATGTTTGGGTCTTTTTTAAATTAAATTATTTATGACTTATGCCAGTAATTACATCTATGCTATTTATACGTGGGTGTAAATATGTAAAGGAGGCTGTGACATAAAGTAGAAGTTAGGACTGACTGAAGATTTCAAATTTGAATTTATTTCATTCTATCTGTATAAGATGAAGATTTCAAATTTGAATTTATTTCATTCTATCTGTATAAGATGAAGATTTCAAATTTGAATTTAATTCTATCTGTATAAGATGAAGATTTCAAATTTGAATTTATTTCATTCTATCTGTATAAGATGAAGATTTCAAATTTGAATTTATTTCATTCTATCTGATTTCAAATTTGAATTTATTTCATTCTATCTGTATAAGATGAAGATTTCAAATTTGAATTTATTTCATTCTATCTGTATAAGATGAAGATTATTTAAATTTGATTCTATCTCAAATTGAATTTATTTCATTCTATCTGTATAAGATGAAGATTTCAAATTTGAATTTATTTCATTCTATCTGTATAAGGAAGATCTCAAATTTGAATTTATTTCATTTGACAAATTTGAATTTATTTCATTCTATCTGTATTAGACTGACTGAAGATTTCAAATTTGAATTTATTTCATTCTATCTGTATAAGATGAAGATTTTCAAATTTGAATTTATTTCATTCTATCTGTATAAGATTTTGCATTATCAAGATGTCCTTGTCTAACAACAAATGATGAAGATTTCAAATTTGAATTTATTTCATGGGTTTGAATTTATTTCTGTATAAGATGAAGATTTCAAATTTGAATTTATTTCATTCTATCTGAGTTTTCATTTATTTATTTCATCTGTATAAGATGAAGATTTTTCAAATTTGAATTTATTTCATTCTATCTGTATAAGATGAAGATTTCAAATTTGAATTTATTTCATTCATTGGGAATTTATATTCTATCTGTATAAGATGAAGATTTCAAATTTGAATTAAATTCTATCTGTTTTCAAATTTGTTTATTTCATTCTATCTGTATAATTAATTTATTTCATTCTATCTGATTTTTTTTGAATTTATTTCATTCTATCTGTTTAAGATGAAGATTTCAAATTTGAATTTATTTCATTCTATCTGATTTCAAATTTGAATTTATTTCATTCTATCTGTATAAGATGAAGATTTCAAATTTGAATTTATTTCATTCTATCTGTATAAGATGAAGATTTCAAATTTGAATTTATTTCATTCTATCTGTATAAGATGAAGATTTCAAATTTGAATTTATTTCATTCTATCTGTATAAGATTTTTGACGTTATTTCATTCTATCTGTTTAAGATTTCAAATTTGAATTTATTTCATTCTATCTGTATAAGGCGAAGATTTCAAATTTGTTTATTTCATTCTATCTGTATAAGATTTTGCATTATTGTCCTTGTCTAACAACAAATGTGAAAAAATAATTCATGGCCTGTGCTTCAAATATTGAGTCATCATCAAATATCAGTGGTTGCGTGTAGTCAGCCATGACCATTGGGCATATGGCCGGACAAGCGTCGTTTCCATTGTTTCCCTGGTTATTAGATGTTTTTTAAAACGTGTCATTGTTTCCAGACTGTCTTGTCACTTTGAGACAGCGGCCAAACCATGTTTAACTTTTGTCACATGTCCGCTTCATTGACGTACACTCTGTTGTACGTTTTTTTGTAACCTTACCTATTGAGGTGCCGGTACCTCAGTCGGTAGAGCGTCTGACTGCCATGCTGGAGGCCCGAGTTCGATTCCCAGTCCGGGCAAATTTGTTTGGCCCCTTTGTTGACCCAGCAGCGAAATGGGTAGCTAGGCTATTCAGACTCAGCGAAAGCAAAGGCGGTGTGGAAAGCAATGGCAAACTACCACATTTTGTCGTCCAAAGTAAATACGGTGTAGAAAGCAATGACAAAACTACCACATTACAAAGTAAATACGGTGTAGAAAGCAATGACAAAACTACCACATTACAAAGTAAATACGGTGTAGAAAGCAATGACAAAACTACCACATTACAAAGTAAATACGGTGTAGAAAGCAATGACAAAAGTACCACATTACAAAGTAAATACAGTGTAGAAAGCAATGACAAAACTACCACATTACAAAGTAAATACGGTGTAGAAAGCAATGACAAACTACCACATTACAAAGTAAATACGGTGTAGAAAGCAATGACAAAACTACCACATTACAAAGTAAATACGGTGTGGAAAGCAATGACAAAACTACCACATTATGCCTTGTGCCTAGAAAAATCAGGACTCTATTCTTGATTCTTCAAAGCTCAACATATGAGTATGGGACTTGCTTACTTAATGATACCATTCCATGGTTAACAAAAGATAGAGCTATTCTCTGTTGTAAAAAAGATGTCTTTCATCTAGCTGTTTGATTTCAATCCTCCATGAAATCATTGCATATGGCGGAATGGACAAGATGCATTGCAATGAAGCTAATGAATAGATCGACTCTCGCCTTCTTCTTCTTTTCAAATTTATTCGTATTTCATTGTCCGTCCTCATCCTCATTCTGATTTTCATTTGCAGATTCTCACTCGAGACTCCAAGGGCATTAGCGAGGCGCAGATGAACGAATTCCGCATGTCCTTCAACCACTTTGACAAGAACCGCACCAGGCGGCTGGAACCCAAAGAGTTCAAGGCCTGTCTGGTCAGCCTGGGTTACAAGATTAGAGATGACAAGCAGGTAGGTGACCTACTAGTCTGCAACGTGTTGTGAGCAAAGAGGATGGCAATGCTTGCTATTTCACACAATACTGATAGAAATTGAGTTTGACAATTCCCTTTAAATAAACAACAAAAAAAGTGCAAAAAGCAAACAAAACTTAAATGTGAAAGCCAGCTAAAATGCGATGTGGGATATATTTACCATCCCGAGCATAGATTCATTTACATTGACAACATCTTCATTCATTTCTTCTTTGTTTGTTTATTTTTGTTATCCCTCTTCCCGTGCCAGGCGAGGCTGACTTCCAGCGCATCATGTCAATCGTGGATCCAAACCACACGCAGTGCGTTACCTTTGACGCCTTCCTGGACTTCATGACCAGAGAAACGGCAGACACCGACACAGCTGAACAAGTGATGCAATCCTTCAAGATTTTAGCAGGCGATAAGGTATGGAAAATGTTGGCAGGTTGTCTTTGTGCTCCTTTCATATTGTTTTCGTTTCTGTTTATTAATCTGCAAAGGGCCTATTGGCCTATCCCGCAGATGGTTTTACAGTTTGAAATGAATTGTGTAAGTGTTGTTTAAATTGTTCAGTGGTCTGAGCATTTATAATGCTAATTGCTTTCCAATTGAGTATTGACATCCAATGTGTGGGCTGTTGGTGTTGGTGCTGGATAGTGCTGGTAGGTTCTATGTCTTTCATATCCCCCTTTTTGTATTTGTCTCTCATCTTTCTGTTTCATCTCCTTTATATTTGAGATCACCACATATGGTTAATGGAGTAAATTTCAATTGTGTGATGTAATGAGTGAGTTACGGAGAGAAAAGACGGCCCCTTCTATGTGGATCCCACCGACTTTCTTCTTTTTCTTCCTACTAGCTGACCAGACCAACTCGAGTGTGGAGTGTTAATGTCAGTGCTCATGTTCTTTAGTGTGGCTCAGACAGTTGATCCAATGTTGATTTCTAAATGATGCGTTGAATTCTGTTTTCAAAGTCTTCAGTCCTATTGCTGAGTTTTAGTTCTGTTGGCAGTCCATTCCACAGCCTCACTGTACTAGGGTAAAATAAGTGCAAGTGACAATCAATGTTTGAAGATGGAACCGTGTATGTTTGACAGTCTGATCTGGTTGTTCTTGTATTAAGTTTAAGCTAATCTAATGGAATGAACACTTGGCTGTTTATAGCCTTAAAGAAAACATTTATTTTATTTCTTGCTCTATGTTCTTCTAAAGGTAGAGCTATCCATTGCAATCGGTTCATGTTGGTTTTGGTATTTCCTATAGTGTATATTGTTAGTTACTGAGCGGGATAAATTCTTTTGTACTTTCTCAATTTCTTGTATATAGGTCTTTTAGTGTGGGCCCCAGACACATCTACCATAATCTAAGACTGAAGCCTTGTAGCACTTCTCTTTGACATGTTTAGGACAGTTGTAAAGATTTCTTCTAAGGAAGGCCAAAATGCCATAATTTTCTTTTCTGCATAGTGCTTTATGTTTCCATTTCAATTTGTTGTCTATTGTAACTCCTAGTTAATTTGCACTGTTGGTTGTTATTGTAACTCCTAGTTAATTTGCACTGTTGGTTGTTATTGTAACTCCTGGTTAATTTGCACTGTTGGTTATTGTAACTCCTAGTTAATTTGCACTGTTGGTTATTGTAACTCCTAGTTAATTTGCACTGTTGGTTATTGTAACTCCTAGTTAATTTGCACTGTTGGTTATTGTAACTCTAGTTAATTTGCACTGTTGGTTGTTATTGTAACTCCTAGTTAATTTGCACCGTTGGTTATTGTAACTCCTAGTTAATTTGCACTGTTGGTTATTGTAACTCCTAGTTAATTTGCAACTGCGTTGGTTATTGTAACTCCTAGTTAATTTGCAATGTTGGTTACTGTAGCTCCTAGTTAATTTGCAATGTTGGTTATTGTAACTCTAGTTAATTTGCAATGTTGGTTATTGTAACTCCTAGTTAATTTGCACTGTTGGTTATTGTAACTCTAGTTAATTTGCACTGTTGGTTATTGTAACTCCTAGTTAATTTGCAATGTTGGTTATTGTAACTCCTAGTCATTTTGCAATGTTGGTTACTGTAACTCCTAGTTAATTTATATTGTTGGTTATTGTAACTCCTAGTTAATTTATATTGTTGGTTATGTTTATTTATTGGTTCCGTTTGTAATTGCCTGAGTTTATTATTACTTTTCTGCATATTTTTAGCTTCTGACATGTATCTAGAAAGAACTCCAGAAGTAATATCATTTCACTATCCAAGTTAACACGGAGACAATTTTCTATTGGTGATAACATCGCTCCTTCTTCCTAGAGTCTTTCAAAACCTTGTCATATATTCAGATTGCTGACCGCCTCGGGCTGTGATCTAGCCCTACCTGAAAATGGCCGCTTGTATAGCGACAGTACTTGTGTCATACTCGTAATATTTGTCTGCATACATCTGTTACAGGTGTTGACTTGTGACTGATTGTATTATCATGTAATTGCATCAACTGGAAAGCAACATCTACGTTTCTCTACATCATTTCTGGATCTTAATACAATTTATGACTCCCTCCTTTGTGTCGTCATTGGGTTGGGGGTTTTTAATTATGGAAGACAAAAGAATTATTTTTACAAAAATTGAAATGAAAATTGATAGACTTGTGTACATTTTTTATGTTTTCTTGTCGTCCCTTTTTCCAGCCGTTTATCACCGCCCAGATTTTGAGACAAGAACTGCCGCCTGACCAGGCCGAATACTGTATTCAACGCATGGCTCCGTACTCAGGCCGCGACGCTGTTCCTGGTTCCCTCGACTACATGTCCTTTTCAACGGCTTTATACGGCGAAAGTGACCTTTGAGTGGGGTCGCAAGGCCACATGTCACATCATTCTGCTGTCCTCCCACCCTCTCCCCCTCTCCCTCCATCATCCACGCCATCCGACTCTTCTTTGCAGTTTTCTCCCCTTTGTCTATCTTAGTTCATTCGTGGGGTTGCTGTTTTTTTTGTTTCCTCTGTCCATCTTTACCCAATCCTCTTCCTTACTCTGAAGACGTATCTCATCAGAATGATTGTAGAACATTTTCTTCCTTCTTTCTAAAATTAAAAGAAATGTCTTTTTATCCATTCAGCTAATTATTTATTTTTATCCATTCAGCTAATTATTTATTTTTATCCATTCAGCTAATTATTTATTTTTATTTCTTAACGTTGCAGGATGTTTGATTAAGCGTTGCAGAATGTTTGATTAAAGCGTGCTACCATTTAAGAAAAGTTGACTTTCATGATAGTTACATAAATTGGATAGATATATATGTATATGTATATGTATATGTATATGTTATGTTTGTCCCCACTCCTAATTTATATATTAAGAAAGGAGAAGATTTGAAGAAGAAAAATTTCAATGTCAGTACGGTGGTTGCTGGCTATATGGGCTTAAAGATTGAGGCCATACGGATAACAGCTTGCTGTTCACTGTGGATATATTCACAGTCGGATGATTCCATGTGGTGCCTGTGGATACCTGGCTCTTGTGTATGTTGTAGAAGTCAAGTTAACGAACTGTTGTTTTATTATTGAAATTGGAGTTCAGCAATGAGGCATGTTTGATAGATTGTAATCGCGTCATTAATTTACAAACTTAAATTTGTTTCTGAACTAGAAGAAGGCTGTAAGTGTGACATTCACATGCTAGTAATATGTATTGAGACACAAATCTAGTAAACACAAAATTGAAAGTATCATCTTTGTCGGCAATAGACACATTTTTTTATTACACAGCGTGTAAGTTTAAATATCTTGGATATGCTTCATTTCACCTTGTTCAAGCTGTTAAACAATTGGGGAAAAAAGGTTGTCTTGATATCCGCTCAAAACGGTAATGCTCCAGCGATTTTGTGCCTTGTCAAAGTCAAAAGTCATTGTTATTTTGCAATCGATTTCTCTGTGTGTACCAGGTCATGTCCACCCTTCATTCGATCTGAAGGCATTCGGTCTTCCGCATCAGTTTTTAAAATTTGTTATCGGTCTCCTTTTCTCTTGATGCACCGTTTTTTTGTTTGTTTTTTTTTACACTAATATATAATGATATACTATACAATTATATTTTTGTAATTGAAAAATTGAAAAAAGAATAATTTGGGGATGTTGATGGTTTTTGGGAGATGTCTATCTATAAGATCTCCTTCTTTCCCATCGTTCTTTGACAACTTTCCGTTGTCTCGTTGCTTTTTCTCATTATGAAATGACTATTATTACACAGTTAATGCTTTTTCTCCCCACTCCCAACAATTTCCACATTAGTCTTTTTACAAGAAAAAAAAACCCATAAACTGTCCGCTCTGTTCCGTGAAATGGGTCTGTCCCGTCAAATGGGTCTGTCCGTGAAATGGGTCTGTCCCGTCAAATGGGTCTGTCCCGTGAAATGGGTCTGTCCCGTGAAATGGGTCTGTCCCGTCAAAATGGGTCTGTCCCGTCAAAATGGGTGCATTTTGTGTCTCACTCCTAGTACCACTTTTTCTTTCTTTAATTGAACTAATCTCTTTCCGTTTTTTTTAAACTTTGTCGTCGGATATCGCCTACTTCCATGTTACTATGTCTGATTATGAATGATGTCATAGCTTCTGGATATACGTATATATATTATATCATATTCCTAGATTTATTTATTCAGTTCCTACGACAGGGGGTGTGAGGTTTGATACCTTTGACTTTGACTGTCCTGCTGATAGTTTTCCTGTTTGGCGTACTGCCTCTCGTTTCTTTTGCCGTTGAGTTGAACTTAAAATATCGTTATCATCATTATTATTATTATTATTATTATAATTCTTATAATTATTATTCTTTTTCTTATTTTTAATGTTGTTATCATAGGAATTAAATAATTATTCATCGTGTCTTTTCCATTTCTTGACATTTTGCATGCTGCAAGCTCACACACACCTTTCAATTTTCTATCTTAACTTCATGTCTTCGTGTTTGAGTGCATGGTGCATGATAGGCGATAGATAGAAAAAGAGAGATGGAACGTTATTACGAATGGAGAACTGCTGTTCTCAAGCTTTGTCTGCTCCCTGTTTTGATGGATAACTTCTCTTCATAATGTATTCTAGCTATTTATTTTTTCTATCGTCCTCCCATCTCTTCGTAGATGTATTTCGTTGTCTGTGTGAGCCGTTTCCAGTCAGCAGTTGTCCTTGTCATAGGTAACTTTTTAAAATTCTTGACCATTTTTGTTTGTGTTTTTTGTTGTTGCTTCGACCTTCAAGCTTCCGTCAGATAACGTTGATATTGCCACAAGGATGAAATGAAGAACGTAGAGAGTTGAAATGTCCCAGTCTGTGGAAATGAAGAACGAGAGAGATGAAATGTCCCAGTCTGTGGAAATGAAGAACGTAGAGAGATGAAATGTCCCAGTCGGTGGAAATGAAGAACGGAGAGAGTTGAAATGTCCCAGTCTGTGGAAATGAAGAACGTAGAGAGTTGAAATGTCCCAGTCTGTGGAAATGAAGAACGTAGAGAGATGAAATGTCCCAGTCGGTGGAAATGAAGAACGGAGAGAGTTGAAACGGTGGAAATGAAGAACGGAGAGAGTTGAAATGTCCCAGTCTGTGGAAATGAAGAACGGAGAGAGTTGAAATGTCCCAGTCTGTGGAAATGAAGAACGGAGAGAGTTGAAATAGAAACCAGTAGATCTGGTTTAAAAAACAGCACGGAGAATCTGCTACACCGGACTATTTATCTGGAACAAAACGTATGACAGAAGACCATATGAAACATACTTTCTCCAATAAAATTGCAAGCATGGCTATCAAACGAAGGTTCTCAGTATCAGATAATAAAACAAAAAGACATAGAAATCTTTTACTGACAAAGTATAAAGGTCAAGATTTGATGAACGGCTATTTTGTGTCTTATCATGCAAGTTCTATATTCATTTTGATGATTGCTTTTTTGTTCTAAAGGAAAGAATATTAATAAATGCCTCATTTATTCAGTATTTGTTTTGTTGTTTTTTTTAAATGTCATCCTGTCATTTGTTGGATTAATGCAATGGTCAAGGTGACCTAAGATACGGGGAAAGTAACGATTTGAATATGTACCGGTTCTTCCAATTGTTTTTTTACCTCATACAGTGAGAAGCTATGCACGTAAATACGTAAAACATCACTCAACAAAGAAAAAAATTAAACATTTTTCATTGCGTACTTTTTTTCATTTCGTAGTCTCAAATTAGAATAATTTCATCCTCTTTTTTTAAAAAAAACCTTTGTATTAAGTGTAATGCTTTTCGCTTTTGCTATTGAAAGAATTTGTCATTTTTTTTTAAAATATACATTTTTTTACACACTTGTTTAGAGGGAAGCAATTTTGTGCCTCACATCATTGATTTCCATGTCACATCGGGTTTGGGCATTTAATTTTTCTTAAAATATACGGTACACAGGTAGGCAGATTTCTATAGATATATATACACATACATACAGAGGTGTATTTATAATTAGTAAAAAGGACAGTTTCAGAATTTATGTCAAACGTGTGATATTTATATTTTGTCTTGTTTTTTCTTGTTTTTTAAATTTTGTTGTCTTCTGCTTTGTTTTAGTGGCTGTCTTAGGTCCATCACGTTGTGTGTGTCAAACTCACTTTCATTCCCTACATGTTCATCCCTGCCAGGATTGTAGATAGGCTTTTGTGTTGCCATGGTGACTGTGAGTCATTACGCTGTCTGCCACTGCCATGGCTGTCAATATGCGCTGAGTGAATTTCTGATGATATGTACGAGTGGCAACGGTTGAGTGATTTAAATGTTTTGAGTCTTTATTTCAAAACCCAGGCGTGACTGTGGTCCGAATGACGTAATCGGCAAGGCAAGATCTTGTCTGTCTGTCAGTTTTTTTTGTCTTCTTTTCCTTTTCCAACCACTCTCAAACCAGTAATTTATACTTTTCCTCTTGTGCTGCGTGTTTGAGTGCATTGGAAACCAGATAGAGACGTGACAATATATTTATCTTCTTATTCCACTAGCTTAAGTGGCATCGATGGCCGAGTGGTTAGGCGGTCGGGCTTGGGATCATGAAGTCCCGGGTTCGAATCCTAGCACAGTAAGGTCTGATGTTGTGTTCCTTTGGAAAGACACTTTACACGCGTTTTCCCCACTCGACCCCAGGTGCAAATGGGTACAAGCACTAGCTTGAGAGTAAAAACCTGCGTCAGACCAGCATCCTGTCCAAGAAATGATTGTGATCACCTGCTTTGATTCATACTACAGTAACTGAGATGAGCTCCGGCTCTATGGGGCTGCTATTGCCATTGCTGTGAAGAAACTAGACTTTACTCCACTAGCTGAATCAATTGTTTCCATTTTCCCTCCTGTTTTTTCTCTCCTCCATTTTCATTCATCTTCCAGTGTCATCCAGAAGGTACGACTATTTAACTGGTCTTTTGCTCTTTGTTTATCTTCCGTTGTTTTGCTTGAAAAGTCGAAAGGCGTCAACAAACACTTGTAGTTCAATAGAAGAAAGTTTTTTTGATCTTGTGATTTCTTTCTCGATTGTGTGAAATTAAACCTAAGGAGTGGATCATGTTGCGGCCTTCATAGACACGAGCGCAGTTCCTTTTTATTCTTATGAATGTATCCAATGAAAGGTCCATCATCCAAAGGGGAATAACTCTTATTATTATTGTGGCTCGTGATCAAACAATAAAAGTTTGCAGGGTAGTAAGCATGGACATGACAAAAAATTTTTGTTTGTTTTTGTTTTGTTTTGGGTTTTTTTTGGTGAGTTAATTGGTTGAGAGGATATTGATGCCAGTAAGTATGCATATCTTTATTGCAAAAATTTAAAGACCAAAAAACAATCCGACCTACAACTAAATCAACCTTTTTCCAAGCCCCAGTAACTCCTTTAAACCTTGCCACACAACACTCAAGGTATGATATTTATTTTTGATTTACCACACAGCAGTGAAGGTATGACATTTATTTTTAGTTTGATTATTATCTCTGATAACTCTATTTCTAAAAGATGAAACTAATCAAAACATTTTCACACTTTCATGTTTAAAAATGAAATGTAAAAAAAAACCGATCTGTTTTTGTCCTGTTCTAACTTCTTTTTCACAACATTTTTTTAAGTTAGTTTCTATGGTGATGTTCAAACATTTCACCATTAAATGTACATGATTGATTTATACATAGCTTTTCTTTGCGGTTGCTGCTGTTCTTCTTATCGGCTACAGTCACTTGAATGTGGTCCTTAGCACCCCATTCCCCCATTTTTTTACCAAAAGGTGTAGTGCTCATGTTTGTTATAGGTGAATATCTTTCCAAGAAGGAACATTTTCAGTTTCACTTTTTGGTAGCGACCATTTGTCTGAGTGTAATTTTGTTTTCCTCAGGTTTTTTTTGTTGGTTTTTTTTGTGTTTTTTTTTTTCAATTTTGTTTTTCGTTTTCTTCTCATATAAAATGGGAGGTCTTAGAGCATGTAAAAATAGTGTTTGAAATTTTTGCATATCTCAGAGCTTTTGTATTTTATATGAGAACATACTGTAGTGGACATAGTTTTACCGTACGCAAACAAAAAAGAAAATGAAATCAATGGACTTGTGGGTAGTGGTAAACCAGTTTGACTTACCGTGAATCTTGTGTTTGTGATGACACTTTTGCATTTTGACAGCCCAACCGTTAGCCTTTGAAAATATCGATTAAAACATTTATATATATATAAATTTATATGTATTTGTATGTATATTTTCTTCATGTGTACAACAGTGTGAGTTTGACGGTCTGTGTGTATCGTACTTTCATTCCTTTGCTTTTTTGTGTTTTGTTTTTTTGTTAATAAGTGTGTTGTTTAATTTGTGTCTATTGTCTGTCTGTCTGTCTGTCTGTCTGTCTGTCTGTCTGTCTCTCTCTCTCTCTCTCTCTCTCTCTCTCTCTCTCTCTCTCTCTCTCTCTCTCTCTCTCTCTCTCTCTTCTCTCTCTCTCTCTCTCTCTCTCTCCCTCTCTCTCTCTCTCTCTCTCTCTCTCTCTCTCCCTCTCTCCCTCTCTCTCTCTCTCTCTCTCTCTCTCTCTCTCTCTCTCTCTCCTCTCCTCTTCCTCTCTCTCTCTCTCTCTCTCTCTCTCTCTCTCTCCTCTCCTCTCTCTCCCCCTCTCCTCTCTCTCTCCCCCTCTCTCTCTCTCTCTCTCTCTCTCTCTCTCTCTCTCTCTCTCTCTCTCTCTCCCTCCCTCCCTCTCTCTCTCTCTCTCTGCCTTGTGAGTTGAATTTTTGTAATGGCTTTGTTACTTCTCTCCTATTTAACGTTTCTTTTCTTTCTTTTCTTTTCTTTCTTTTTCTTTCTTTCTTTTCTTTCTTTTTTTTTTTTTTTTTTTTTCTTTCTTTCTTTCTTTCTTTCTTTTTCTTTCTTTCTTTTCTTTCTTTCTTTTTCTTTTTTTTTCTTTCTTTCTTTTTCTTTCTTTTTTTTTTTTTTCTTTCTTTCTTTCTTTTTTTTTTCTTTTCTTTTCTTTCTTTCTTTTCTTTTCTTTTCTTTCTTTTTTTCTTTTTTTTGCTTTCTGTCTTTTCTTTCTTTTTTGTTTCTTTTTCCCCTTGTCACTCGTGCGTGGTAAAAGACAGAAAGAAAAACAAATGCATTTCTTTACTTGTTTTGTTGTTTATTAATTATGTTATGTATAGCGTGTGTGTGTGTGTGTGTGTGTGTGTGTGTATGGGTCTGTCTGTCCAATTTTAT
>JAXRKP010001960.1:12500-22500 GCA_037039925.1 Doris montereyensis | reverse complement strand
GTTGAGACATCACAGGTTAGGACATTAGATATTCAATGACATGTTCTTCAATGGTAGACTGACTAGTGTTGAGACATCACAGGTTAGATATTCAATGACATGTTCTGGTAGACTGACTAGTGTTGAGACATCAATGACACTGGTAGACACAGGTTAGACATTCAATGACATGTTCTGGTAGACTGACTAGTGTTGAGACGTCACACTTAGATATTCACAGGTTAGACATTCAATGACATGTTCTGGTAGACTGACTAGTGTTGAGACATCACAGGTTGGTAGACTGACTAGTGTTGAGACGTCACAGGTTAGACATTCAATGACATGTTCTGGTAGACTGACTAGTGTTGAGACATCACAGGTTAGATATTCAATGACATGTTCTGGTAGACTGACTAGTGTTGAGACATCACAGGTTAGACATTCAATGACATGTTCTGGTAGACTGACTAGTGTTGAGACGTCACAGGTTAGATATTCAATGACATGTTCTGGTAGACTGACTAGTGTTGAGACATCACAGGTTAGACATTCAATGACATGTTCTGGTAGACTGACTAGTGTTGAGACATCACAGGTTAGATATTCAATGACATGTTCTGGTAGACTGACTAGTGTTGAGACATCACACTACACATGTTAGACATTCAATGACATGTTCTGGTAGACTGACTAGTGTTGAGACATCACACTACACAGGTTAGACATTCAATGACATGTTCTGGTAGACTGACTAGTGTTGAGACATCACACTACACATGTTAGACATTCAATGACATGTTCTGGTAGACTGACTAGTGTTGAGACATCACACTACACAATGACATGTTCTCACAGGTAGACATTCAATGACATTCATCACACTACACATGTTAGACATTCAATGACATGTTCTGGTAGACTGACTAGTGTTGAGACATCACACACTACACATGTGGTTAGACATTCAATGACATGTTCTGGTAGACACTAGTGTTGAGACACAGGTTAGACATTCAATGACATGTTCAGGTAGACTGACTAGTGTTGAGACGTCACAGGTTAGACATTCAATGACATGTTCTGGTAGACTGACTAGTGTTGAGACGTCACAGGTTAGACATTCAATGACATGTTCTGGTAGACTGACTAGTGTTGAGACGTCACAGGTTAGATATTCAATGACATGTTCTGGTAGACTGACTAGTGTTGAGACATCACACTACACATGTTAGACATTCAATGACATGTTCTGGTAGACTGACTAGTGTTGAGACATCACACTACACAGGTTATACATTCAATGACATGTTCTGGTAGACTGACTAGTGTTGAGACATCACACTACACATGTTAGACATTCAATGACATGTTCTGGTAGACTGACTAGTGTTGAGACATCACACTACACAGGTTAGACATTCAATGACATGTTCTGGTAGACTGACTAGTGTTGAGACATCACACTTCACAGGTTAGACATTCAATGACATGTTCTGGTAGACTGACTAGTGTTGAGACATCACACTACACATGTTAGACATTCAATGACATGTTCTGGTAGACTGACTAGTGTTGAGACATCACACTACACAGGTGAGACATTCAATGACATGTTCTGGTAGACTGACTAGTGTTGAGACATCACAGGTTAGACATTCAATGACATGTTCTGGTAGACTGACTAGTGTTGAGACGTCACAGGTTAGACATTCAATGACATGTTCTGGTAGACTGACTAGTGTTGAGACGTCACAGGTTAGATATTCAATGACATGTTCTGGTAGACTGACTAGTGTTGAGACGTCACAGGTTAGATATTCAATGACATGTTCTGGTAGACTGACTAGTGTTGAGACGTCACAGGTTAGATATTCAATGACATGTTCTGGTAGACTGACTAGTGTTGAGACGTCACAGGTTAGATATTCAATGACATGTTCTGGTAGACTGACTAGTGTTGAGACGTCACAGGTTAGACATTCAATGACATGTTCTGGTAGACTGACTAGTGTTGAGACGTCACAGGTTAGACATTCAATGACATGTTCTGGTAGACTGACTAGTGTTGAGACATCACAGGTTAGACATTCAATGACATGTTCTGGTAGACTGACTAGTGTTGAGACGTCACAGGTTAGATATTCAATGACATTTCTGGTAGACTGACTAGTGTTGAGACGTCACATGTTAGACATTCAATGACATGTTCTGGTAGACTGACTAGTGTTGAGACGTCACAGGTTAGATATTCAATGACATGTTCTGGTAGACTGACTAGTGTTGAGACATCACACTTCAATGACATGTTAGACATTCAATGACATGTTCTGGTAGACTGACTAGTGTTGAGACATCACACTACACATGTTAGACATTCAATGACATGTTCTGGTAGACTGACTAGTGTTGAGACGTCACACTACACAGGTGAGACATTCAATGACATGTTCAGGTAGACTGACTAGTGTTGAGACGTCACAGGTTAGAACATTCAATGACATGTTCTGGTAGACTGACTAGTGTTGAGACGTCACAGGTTAGACATTCAATGACATGTTCTGGTAGACTGACTAGTGTTGAGACGTCACAGGTTAGATATTCAATGACATGTTCTGGTAGACTGACTAGTGTTGAGACATCACACTACACATGTTAGACATTCAATGACATGTTCTGGTAGACTGACTAGTGTTGAGACATCACACTACACAGGTTATACATTCAATGACATGTTCTGGTAGACTGACTAGTGTTGAGACATCACACTACACATGTTAGACATTCAATGACATGTTTGGGTAGACTGACTAGTGTTGAGACATCACACTCACACAGGTTAGACATTCAATGACATGTTCTGGTAGACTGACTAGTGTTGAGACATCACACTACACAGGTTAGACATTCAATGACATGTTCTGTAGACTGACTAGTGTTGAGACATCACACTACACATGTTAGACATTCAATGACATGTTCTGGTAGACTGACTAGTGTTGAGACGTCATCACACTACACAGGTTAGACATTCAATGACATGTTCAGACTGACTAGTGTTGAGACATTCATTCAATGACATGTTCTGGTAGACTGACTAGTGTTGAGACGTCACAGGTTAGACATTCAATGACATGTTCTGGTAGACTGACTAGTGTTGAGACGTCACAGGTTAGACATTCAATGACATGTTCTGGTAGACTGACTAGTGTTGAGACGTCACAGGTTAGATATTCAATGACATGTTCTGGTAGACTGACTAGTGTTGAGACGTCACAGGTTAGATATTCAATGACATGTTCTGGTAGACTGACTAGTGTTGAGACGTCACAGGTTAGATATTCAATGACATGTTCTGGTAGACTGACTAGTGTTGAGACGTCACAGGTTAGACATTCAATGACATGTTCTGGTAGACTGACTAGTGTTGAGACGTCACAGTTAGACATTCAATGACATGTTCTGGTAGACTGACTGTTGAGACACACTCACAGGTGAGATGTTCAATGACATGTTCTGGTACTGACTAGTGTTGAGACGTCACAGGTTAGATATTCAATGACATGTTCTGGTAGACTGACTAGTGTTGAGACGTCACAGGTTAGAGAATGACGTGTTCACACTAGTGTTAGACGTCACAGGTTAGATATTCAATGACATGTTCTGGTAGACTGACTAGTGTTGAGACATCACACTACACATGTTAGACATTCAATGACATGTTCTGGTAGACTGACTAGTGTTGAGACATCACACTACACAGGTTAGACATTCAATGACATGTTCTGGTAGACTGACTAGTGTTGACACTACACACAATGACATGTTTGGTACTTCATCACAGTTAGACATTCAATGACATGTTCTGTAGACTGACTAGTGTTGAGACATTCAAATGACATGTTCTGGTAGACTGACTAGTGTTGAGACATCACACTACACAGGTTAGACATTCAATGACATGTTCTGGTAGACTGACTAGTGTTGAGACGTCACTAGTGTTAGACATTCAATGACATGTTCTGGTAGACTGACTAGTGTTGAGACGTCACAGGTTAGACATTCAATGACATGTTCTGGTAGACTGACTAGTGTTGAGACGTCACAGTTAGATATTCAATGACATGTTCTGGTAGACTGACTAGTGTTGAGACGTCACAGGTTAGACATTCAATGACATGTTCTGGTAGACTGACTAGTGTTGAGACGTCACAGGTTAGAGCATTAGATATTCAATGACATGTTCTGACGTAGACTGACTAGTGTTGGAACGTGGTTAGATATTCAATGACGTGTTCTGGTAGACTGTGCTGACTAGGTTAGACATTGACTAGACGTCATTCAATGACATGTTCTGGTAGACTGACTAGTGTTGAGACGTCACAGGTTAGACATTCAATGACATGTTCTGGCAGACTGATTCAATTAGACATTCAATGACATTTCTGGTAGACTGACTAGTGTTGAGACGTCACAGGTTAGACATTCAATGACATGTTCTGGTAGACTGACTAGTGTTGAGACGTCACAGGTTAGACATTCAATGACATGTTCTGGTAGACTGACTAGTGTTGAGACGTCACAGGTTAGATATTCAATGACATGTTCTGGTAGACTGACTAGTGTTGAGACATCACACTACACATTAGACATTCAATGACATGTTCTGGTAGACTGACTAGTGTTGAGACATCACACTCACAGGTTAGACATTCAATGACATGTTCTGGTAGACTGACTAGTGTTGAGACGTCACACAGTTAGACATTCAATGACATGTTCTGGTAGACTGACTAGTGTTGAGACATCACACTACACATGTTAGACATTCAATGACATGTTCTGGTAGACTGACTACACTACACAGGTGTTGACATGTTCACTGACTCACACTACACAGGTTAGACATTCAATGACATGTTCTGGTAGACTGACTAGTGTTGAGACATCACATTCAATGACACAGGTAGACTGAGACATTCAATGACATGTTCTGGTAGACTGACTAGTGTTGAGACGTCACAGGTTAGACATTCAATGACATGTTCTGGTAGACTGACTAGTGTTGAGACGTCACAGGTTAGACATTCAATGACATGTTCAGACTGACTAGTGTTGAGACATCACGTCACAGGTTAGACATTCAATGACATGTTCTGGTAGACTGACTAGTGTTGAGACGTCACAGGTTAGATATTCAATGACATGTTCTGGTAGACTGACATGTTGAAGTGTTGACATCACAGGTTAGATATTCAATGACATGTTCTGGTAAACTGACTAGTGTTGAGACGTCACAGGTTAGACATTCAATGACATGTTCTGGTAGACTGACTAGTGTTGAGACGTCACAGGTTAGACATTCAATGACATGTTCTGGTAAACTGACTAGTGTTGAGACATCACAGGTTAGACATTCAATGACATGTTGTGTAAGACTGACTAGTGTTGAGACGTCACAGGTTAGACATTCAATGACATGTTCTGGTAGACTGACTAGTGTTGAGACATCACAGGTTAGATATTCAATGACATGTTCTGGTAGACTGCCTAGTGTTGAGATATCACACTAGACACAGGTTAGATATTCAATGACATGTTGTGTAAGACTGACTAGTGTTGAGACATCACAGGTTAGATATTCAATGACATGTTCTGGTAGACTGACTAGTGTTGAGACATCACAGGTTAGACATTCAAATGACATGTTCTGGTAGACTGACTAGTGTTGAGACATCACAGGTTAGATATTCAATGACATGTTCTGGCAGACTGACTAGGGTTGAGACATCACAGGTTAGATATTCAATGACATGTTCTGGTAGACTGCCTAGTGTTGAGATATCACAGGTTAGACATTCAATGACATGTTCTGGTAGACTGCCTAGTGTTGAGATATCACAGGTTAGACATTCAATGACATGTTCTCGTAGACTGACTAATGTTGAGATATCACAGGTTAGACATTCAATGACATGTTATGGTAGACTGACTAGTGTTGAGACATCACAGGTTAGACATTCAATGACATGTTCTGGTAGACTGACTAGTGTTGAGACATCACAGGTTAGACATTCAATGACATGTTCTGGTAGACTGACTAGTGTTGAGACATCATTAGACATTCAATGACTTTGAATGACAATGACAGACACAGGTTCAATGACATGTTCTGGTAGACTGACTAGTGTTGAGACATCACAGGTTAGACATTCAATGACTGTTCGTCACAGGTTAGACAGGTTAGACATGCAATGACATGTTCTGATAGACTGACTAGTGTTGAGACATCACATGTTAGACATTCAATGACATGTTCTGGTAGACTGACTAGGGTTGAGACGTCACAGGTTAGACATGCAATGACATGTTCTGGTAGACTGACTAGTGTTGAGACCTCACAGGTTAGACATTCAATGACATGTTCTGGTAGACTGACTAGTGTTGAGACGTCACAGGTTAGACATTCAATGACATGTTCTGGTAGACTGACTAGTGTTGAGACATCACAGGTTAGACATTCAATGACATGTTCTGGTAGACTGACTAGTGTTGAGACGTCACAGGTTAGATATTCAATGACATGTTCTGGTAGACTGACTAGTGTTGAGACGTCACAGATTAGACATTCAATGACATGTTCTGGTAGACTGACTAGTGTTGAGACATCACACTACACAGGTTAGACATTCAATGACATGTTCTGGTGGACTGACTCAACACACACGTTATGTCAACTCAGCATCAACATGTCAACGAAAAGTTTATAAAGAAGCACTACGTGACTTATAAGAAGAGTAAGATAGAGACAGACATACAGACAGACAGACAGACAGACAGACAGACACACAGACAGACAGACAGAAATAAACTGGTACATAGACAGACAGACATAAACAGGTACATAGACAGACAGACATAAACAAGTACATCCACAGAACTAGACGGAAGGAGAGAGAGAGAGAGAGAGAGAGAGAGAGAGAGAGAGAGAGAGAGAGAGAGAGAGAGAGAGAGAGAGAGAGAGAGAGAGAGAGAGAGAGAGAGAGAGACAGACAGACAGACAGACAGACAGACAGACAGACAGACAGACAGACAGACAGACAGAGAGAGAAAGAGAGAAAGAGAGAGAGGAGAGAGAGAGAGAGAGAGAGAGAGAGAGAGAGAGAGAGAGAGAGAGAGAGAGAGAGACAGACAGACAGACAGAGCAGACAGACAGACAGACAGACAGACAGACAGAGAGAGAGAGAGACAGAGAGAGAGAGAGAGAGAGAGAGAGAGAGAGAGAGAGAGAGAGAGAGAGAGAGAGAGAGAGAGAGAGAGAGAGAGAGAGAGAGAGAGAGAGAGAGAGAGAGAGAGAGAGAGAGGTGTAAAGTACAGTTACGCTTGTGTGTATGTGTGTTTGGTAAGGGAAGCCGATTTGATGGGTGTATTGCTAAGAAATTATTACCGAAATTAAAACAGTACCTTGTCATTGTCAGTGTAACACAAAGCTTGACAGGTTGTTCCAGGTACCAAACAACCAAGCAGAAGACGTCACTGACTCCATGTCAACTTTTGACCGATATGAAAGTCAAGGTATTTAGATCTATAGCTCTCAGTCATTTCAACCCCTTCGCCCTTTATCATTATCGGACTGACAATAATATATTCTTTCCTGAAGTCAATCACTATTACTTTTATTTTACTTACATCTAGGGTCAGGTGGTTGATGTCGATGTCACACCAATTTGATTTGATTTGTTCCCGGTAGTCCAGTGCTCACCGTATTGTCAAAGGTAAACAATTTGACACCATCGGTATTAATGCGCCGGGCAGTGGACAGGTAAGCACCTGTACGGGGAGTAGGTGATCCCGCCCTCTACGAGTCTCCTGCTGCCTTGCAGGCGGGTCTTGGTTGACCAAACGCTAAGGAGGTTAACCCTGAAAGAAAACAGCATGCAGCCTTGCAGGCCGGTCTTGAATGACCAATGGCTAAGGGAGTTAACCCTGACAGAAAACAACAACCTGCTGCCTTGCAGGCTGGTCTTGGAAGACTAAAGGCTAAGGGAATTAACCCTGACAGAGAATAACAAGGCCTGGTAGAGGGCCTCAAGATGGCAGCCCCACCATCTACCTAGGGTACAGTGGGCTAATCCCTGCTTATCCAAAACAACCTGATTCAGAGAAGTAAAAGAAATAAAACCGGCTTGATCTTTGGAAGACGAATTTGGAAACGAACACGGACTGTGATTTTTGGAACACGTAACGTTAGGGCAATAAATGGAAAAGAGTTAGAATTAGTTGAAGAAATGGAAAAATTCAAAGTAGATATTTTGGCCATTACAAGAACAAAGAAAAAATGACAAGGAATAGAAAATGTAGGACCGAATCATATTTTAATCGTCTCATGAGTAGATGTCAAAGATAGAGCTAAAGCAGGAGTAGACCTCCTAGTGCATAAAAGGCATGAAAAGCTACTAGAAAGTTGGAAATTTAAAAGTCCACGGCTATTAGAGGTAAATAGTAAACCAAAAGGACGAGAAATTAAATTATTAATAGCTTATGGACCAAACGAAGACTCAACTAAAGAAGAAAAAGATATCTTCGAAAATGATTTACAAATAGCTGCAGAGAATCTTAAATCCAAGCAGGAACTAATGCTTTTAGGAGATTTAAACGCTAGAGTAGGCAACAATGTAGAAACATCAGGAGGAGTAATAGGTAAAGAAGGAGAGACAACAACTTCTCCAAATGGAGAGAGCCTCGTAGATGTTTGCCTAAAGAATAACATGAAAATAGCCAACACTTGGTTTCCTCATAAAGCTATCCACAAATATACAAGAGTAAATGAAGACAGGTGTGAAAAGTCAATGATAGACTACATAATAGTTATCAGCTCCCTTTTTTACAGTACATTGGATGCAAGAGTAAACAGAGGAGCAGAAATATTTAGTGATCATTACTTAGTGATTGCCAAAATGAGATTACTGACTGAGGAAAACAAACAGAAAAGGAAAGAGAAGAAAGCTACTAAACTCAAAATAGAGGAACTAAATAAACCAGCAGTAAAACAGGTATATCAATCTAGGATAAAAAGATTTATCAGTGAAAGACAGATGGATCTGAATGATAGCACAATAGAAGAAAAGTGGCAGATGTATTAAGAACACTCCTCAGTTGTACTGAAGAGGTCTGTGGTAGGCAATAAATTAAAGGAGATAGGAAAAGAACAGCATGGTGGAATGAGAATGTCAAGACTAAGATCAAAGAAAAGAAGGATGCCTGGAAGAAATACTTGCAAACAAAGAGACCAAAGGACAGGATAGATTAGGGGAATAAAAGAACTATCGCCAAAGAGGAAAGTGAGGAAAGCTAAACAGGAACAATGGGAAGAGTTTGGATAAAGACTCCAAGAAAGCTATCAAGGAAATCAAAAGCTGTTCCTGGGGGGGGGGGGGGCAATTAAGAGCACGAGAAAGACCAAAGCATGGCCAATACGACAAATTAAGAATGCCAAAGGAGAAATAATGAAAGAAGACAGCCAAATCATGGACACATGGAGAAAGCATTTTCACCAATTACATAATCCCTCCAGAACGTATGAAACAAGGAGTAAAGATCAATTAGTAAGAGTATGAAGTAATCCAGAGGAGACAGCTGAAGATGTAAATGTATCAATTGAAGAAATCCAAACAGCTATAAGAAAAGTGAAATTAAGAATAGCCCCAGGAACAGATCAAGTTTATCCAGAAATGATCAAAAACCCAGGGAGAGACAGAGAGGCAGACAAACTACTACATGCAAGATGCCAACAAGCATGGAAGTCCAAACAGGTGCCAGACGACTGGAAAAAGGGAACGGTAGTACCAATAAATAAGAAAGGATCAACTATGGAATGCTCAAACTATAGAGGCATATTACTACTTAGCGTTCCAGGAAAAGTATATGCCAGGATACTGGAAATGAGACTAAGGAAAAGAGCAGAGGATCAGATTGAAGAACATCAGAGTGGATTTAGACCAGGAAGAAGTGTACAAGACCA
>JAXRKP010001960.1:0-7500 GCA_037039925.1 Doris montereyensis | reverse complement strand
TCATCTACTTGATGTCGATATTTTACTATAGAGATATTATATTATTATGCTATCATTATCATCTACTTGATGTCGATATTTTACTAGAGATATTATATTATTATGCTATCATTATCATCTACTAGATGTCGACATTTTACTATAGAGATATTATATTATTATGCTATCATTATCATCTACTTTGATGTCGATATTTTACTATAGAGATATTATATTATTATGCTATCATTATCATCTACTTGATGTCGATATTTTAGAGATATTATATTATTATGCTATCATTATCATCTACTTGATGTCGATATTTTACTATAGAGATATTATATTATTATGCTATCATTATCATCTACTTGATGTCGATATTTTACTATAGAGATATTATATTATTATGCTATCATTATCATCTACTTGATGTCGATATTTTACTATAGAGATATTATATTATTATGCTATCATTATCATCTACTTGATGTCGATATTTTACTATAGAGATATTATATTATTATGCTATCATTATCATCTACTTGATGTCGATATTTTACTATAGAGATATTATATTATTATGCTATCATTATCATCTACTTGATGTCGACATTTTACTATAGAGATATTATATTATTATGCTATCATTATCATCTACTTGATGTCGATATTTTACTATAGAGATATTATATTATTATGCTATCATTATCATCTACTAGATGTCGATATTTTACTATAGAGATATTGTATTATTATGCTATCATTATCATCTACTTGATGTCGACATTTTACTATAGAGATATTATATTATTATGCTATCATTATCATCTACTTGATGTCGCTATAGAGATATTATATTATTATGCTATCATTATCATCTACTAGATGTCGACATTTTACTATAGAGATATTATATTATTATGCTATCATTATCATCTACTAGATGTCGACATTTTACTATAGAGATATTATATTATTACGCTATCGTTATCATCTACTAGATGTCGACATTTTACTATAGAGATATTATATTATTATGCTACATTATCATCTACTTGATGTCGCTATAGAGATATTATATTATTATGCTATCATTATCATCTACTAGATGTCGACATTTTACTATAGAGATATTATATTATTATGCTATCATTATCATCTACTAGATGTCGCTATAGAGATATTATATTATTATGCTATCATTATCATCTATTATTATATTATTATACATCTATCTTACTATGTCGCTATAGAGATATTATATTATTATGCTATCATTATCATCTACTTGATGTCGCTTATATTTATATTATTATGCTATCATTATCATCTACTTAATGTCGATATTTTACTATAGAGATATTATATTATTATGCTATCATTATCATCTACTTGATGTCGATATTTTACTATAGAGATATTATATTATTATGCTATCATTATCATCTACTTGATGTCGCTATAGAGATATTATATTATTATGCTATCATTATCATCTACTTGATGTCGCTATAGAGATATTATATTATTATGCTATCATTATCATCTACTTGATGTCGATATTATTATATTATTATGCTATCATTATCATCTACTTGATGTCGCTATGGGATATTATATTATTATGCTATCATTATCATCTACTTGATGTCGCTATAGTTATATTATATTATTATGCTATCATTATCATCTACTTGATGTCGCTATAAGAATATTATATTATTATGCTATCATTATCATCTACGTTATTTTATTTTTTTGCCTCAACCTTTGCTTTACGGTTCATTAACGTTGATTTCTATTTTCTCCCCTTCTTTCCTTTTGTTTCCCTAGTTATCTTTCTTTCTTTATCAGTTACCACCTTCCGGTATATGGGGTTATATTTCCGAAATAATCTTTTTCCTGGCTGCCCTGTCCTGACATTTTCTGTTTCCTTCTGGAAAGTTATTTAATGCCTCTTTATACCTTCTTCCCGCATTCTCCGATAATCGATTCTTTTACCTTGGGCTTTTGCATTGTATACTGATTTAGATAATCGATTCATTTACCTTGGGTTTTAGCATTGTATACTGATTTAGATAGTCGATTCATTTATCTTGATTTAATTGTATACTGATTAGATATTCTATTCATTTACCTTGGGTTTTAGCATTGTATACTGAATTAGATATTCTATTCATTTACCTTGGGTTTTAGCATTGTATACTGAATTAGATATTCTATTCATTTACCTTGGGTTTTTAGCATTGTATACTGAATTAGATATTCTATTCATTTATCTTGGGTTTTAGCATGTATACTGATTTAAATAATCTATTCATTTACCTTGGGTTTTAGCATTGTATACTGAATTAGATAGTCTATTCATTTACCTTGGGTTTTAGCATTGTATATTGATTTAGATAATCTATTCAGACAAGTTTCAAGTTACTCGCACAGCATGTTGGTTTTTATTGTAAATACTTTTTATGGCTTCTATTAAATGTCTCTCTACATGATGTTCGTTTATAGAATACCATAGTTCATTCATCCTAGTATCTAATTCATTTTCTAAGTCAATAAAACAGAGATGCAAGTCAATGTTTGTCTTAAGGAATTTGTCCATTATTTGGCTAATTGTAAACAATGCATGTGGTCCTGTACACTTATTTCTGGTCTAAACCTACTCCGATGTTCTTCAATTTCGTCCTTTACTCTTTTCTTTCATCTTCGCACGTCCAATAGTGAAACTCCTCACCAGTTTGAGCATTCAATAGTTGATCCTTTCTTGAGTTTGAGCATTCCGTAGTTGATCCTTTCTTGAGTTTGAGCATTCCATAGTTGATCCTTTTTTGAGTTTGAGCATTCCATAGTTGATCCTTTCTTGAGTTTGAGCATTCCATAGTTGATCCTTTCTTAAGTTTGAGCATTCCATAGTTAATCCTTTCTTGAGTTTGAGCATTCCATAGTTAATCCTTTCTTGAGTTTGAGCATTCCATAGTTGATCCTTTCTTGAGTTTCAGCATTCCATAGTTGATCCTTTCTTGAGTTTGAGCATTCCATGGTTAATCCTTTCTTGAGTTTGATTCCATAGTTGATCTTTGAGTTTGAGCATTCCATAGTTAATCCTTTCTTCAGTTTGAGCATTCCATAGTTGATCCTTTCTTCAGTTTGAGCATTCCATAGTTGATCCTTTCTTATGTCCTAGCTTTATCCTTTACATCTACTACTACTCTAGCTTTATCCTTTACATCTACTACTACTCTAGCTTTATCCTTTACATCTACTACTACTCTAGCTTTATCCTTTACATCTACTACTGTCTAGCTTTATTCTTTACATCTACTACTGTCTAGCTTTATCCTTTACATCTACTACTGTCTAGCTTTATCCTTTACATCTACTACTGTCTAGCTTTATCCTTTACATCTACTACTGTCTAGCTTTATCCTTTACATCTACTACTGTCTAGCTTTATCCTTTACATCTACTACTGTCTAGCTTTATCCTTTACATCTACTACTGCTCCTAACTTTATCCTTTACATCTACAACTGCTCTGGCGTTATCCTTTACATCTACTACTGCTCTAGCTTGATCCTTTACATCTATTACTACTCTAGCTTTATCCTTTACATCTATTACTACTCTAGCTTTATCCTTTACATCTATTACTACTCTAGCTTTATCCTTTACATCTACAACTACTCTAGCTTTATCCTTTACATCTACTACTACTCTAGCTTTATCCTTTACATCTACTACTACTCTAGCTTTATCCTTTACATCTACTACTGTCTAGCTTTATCCTTACATCTACTACTACTCTAGCTTTATCCTTTACATCTACTACTACTCTAGCTTTATCCTTTACATCTACTACTACTCTAGCTTTATCCTTTATCTACTACTACTCTAGCTTTATCCTTTACATCTACTACTACTCTAGCTTTATCCTTTACATCTACTTCTACTCTAGCTTTATCCTTTACATCTACTACGACTCTAGCTTTATCCTTTACATCTACTACTACTCTAGCTTTATCCTTTACATCTACTACTACTCTAGCTTTATCCTTTACATCTACTTCTCAGCTTTATCTTTACATCTACTACTCTAGCTTTATCTTTTACATCTACTACTGCTCTAGCTTTATCTTTACATCTACTACTCTAGCTTTATCCTTTATCTACTACTGTCTAGCTTTATCCTTTACATCTACTACTGTCTAGCTTTATCCTTTACATCTACTACTGTCTAGTTTCATCCTTTACATCTACTACTGTCTAGCTTTATCCTTTACATCTACTACTGTCTAGCTTTATCCTTTACATCTACTACTGTCTAGCTTTTTATCCTTTTTACATCTACTACTGTCTAGCTTTATCCTTTACATCTACTTCTACTCTAGCTTTATCCTTTACATCTACTACTGTCTAGCTTTATCCTTTACATCTACTTCTACTCTAGCTTTATCCTTTACATCTACTACTGTCTAGCTTTATCCTTTACATCTACTTCTACTCTAGCTTTATCCTTTACATCTACTACTGTCTAGCTTTATCCTTTACATCTACTACTGTCTAGCTTTTATCCCTTACATCTACTTCTACTCTAGCTTTATCCTTTACATCTACTACTACTCTAGCTTTATCCATCACATCTACTACTACTCTAGCTTTATCCTTACATCTACTACTGTCTAGCTTTATCCTTTACATCTACTACTCTCTAGCTTTATCCATTACATCTACTACTACTCTAGCTTTATCCTTACATCTACTACTGCTCTAGCTTTATCCTTACATCTACTACTGTCTAGCTTTATCCTTTACATCTACTACTGTCTAGCTTTATCCTTTACATCTGCTACTGCTCTAACTTTATCCCTTACATCTACTACTGTCTAGCTTTATCCTTTACATCTACAACTGTCTAGCTTTATCCTTTACATTTACTACTGTCCTAACTTTATCCTTTACATCTACTACTACCCTAACTTTATCCTTTACATCTACAACTGCTCTGGCTTTATCCTTTACATCTACTACTGCTCTAGCTTGATCCTTTACATCTACTACTACTCTAGCTTTATCCTTTACATCTACTACTGCTCTAGCTTTATCCTTTACATCTACTACTACTCTAGCTTTATCCTTTACATCTACTACTACTCTAGCTTTATCCTTTACATCTACTACTGCTCTAGCTTTATCCTTTACATCTGCTACTGCTCTAGCTTTATCCTTTACATCTACTACTACTCTAGCTTTATCCTTTACATCTACTACTACTCTAGCTTTATCCTTTACATCTACTACTACTCTAGCTTTATCCTTTACATCTACTTCTACTCTAGCTTTATCTTTTACATCTACTACTGCTCTAGCTTTATCCTTTACATCTACTACTGTCTAGCTTCATCCTTTACATCTACTACTACTCTAGCTTTATCCTTTACATCTACTACTGTCTAGCTTTATCTTTTACATCTACTACTGTCTAGCTTTATCCTTTACATCTACTACTGTCTAGCTTTATCTTTTACATCTACTACTGTCTAGCTTTATCCTTTACATCTACTACTACTCTAGCTTTATCCTTTACATCTACTACATCTATTACTGCTCTAGCTTTATCCTTTACATCTACTACTGCTCTAGCTTTATCCTTTACATCTATTACTACTCTAGCTTTATCCTTTACATCTACTACTACTCTAGCTTTATCCTTTACATCTACTACTGTCTAGCTTTATCCTTTACATCTACTACTACTCTAGCTTTATCCTTTACATCTACTACTGCCCTAACTTTATCCTTTACATCTACTACTGCCCTAACTTTATCCTTTACATCTACAACTGCTCTGGCTTTATCCTTTACATTTACTACTGCTCTAGCTTTATCCTTTACATCTACTACTACTCTAGCTTTATCCTTTATATCCACAACTGCTCTAGCTTTATCCTTTACATCTACAACTGCTCTGGCTTTATCCTTTACATCTACTACTACTCTAGCTTTATCCTTTACATCTACTACTATTCTAGCTTTATCCTTTACATCTACTACTGCTCTACTTTACATCTGCTACTGCTCTAGCATCTGCTACTGCTCTCCTTTACATCTACTACTGTCTAGCTTTATCCTTTACATCTACTACTGCTCTAGCTTTATCCTTTACATCTACTACTGTCTAGCTTTATCCTTACATCTGCTATGTCTAGCTTTATCCTTTACATCTACTACTGTCTAGTTTTATCCTTTACATCTACTACTGTCTAGCTTTATCCTTACATCTACTACTACTCTAGCTTTATCCATCACATCTACTACTACTACTAGCTGTATCCATCACATCTACTACTACTCTAGCTTTATCCATTACATCTACTACTACTCTAGCTTTATCCTTTACATCTACTACTCTAGCTTTATCCATCACATCTACTACTACTCTAGCTTTATCCTTACATCTACTACTACTCTAGCTTTATCCATCACATCTACTACTGCTCTAGCTTTATCCATCACATCTACTACTACTCTAGCTTTATCCATCACATCTACTACTGCTCTAGCTTTATCCATCACATCTACTACTACTCTAGCTTTATCCTTTACATCTACTACTGCTCTAGCTTTATCCTTTACATCTACTACTACTCTAGCTGTATCCATCACATCTACTACTACTCTAGCTGTATCCATCACCTCTACTCATGAAAAGAGTAAAGTATGATTTGGCAGTATATTTTTTATTCCTTTTTCTTTTCGTGGTAGCCAATATGTCTACATGAAATTTGTTTCCATTTCTTCATCTCATTCTATCTCTTTTCCATTTATTGCCCTAATATTCATCGGTCACAAAATCAAAGAAGGGAAATAATACTTGTGTTATCACAATTTCCGTTTGTAAAATAAAAGAATACATCAATTCATTTAAATCAAAAACAAATTTAACTTAAGTTAATCATTAAATGTTTTGATTTGAGGAGAAGATTACAAAGATTCAAAGGTTGGTAAATAAATAGTGCGGTGAAACAATAGACATAAAAAAAATAATTTAAAAAACAGATAAATAAATAAATAATAAATAAAAATAGAATAATTATAGACAAACCAGTTAAGCTTTATACATTCATTAACTTATCATAAATCATTCATTCAACATCCATCAATTTATATTTCTTAAACATTGTGAGCAAAACGCCATCGTGCTTTCAACGTAAGGTATGGTCAAACTTTCGTATGGCGCTTGGAAGAAAAGATCTAAAATACCTCTCAGAGCGGGATTTTAAATGTATAAGTTGTTTTGGGTACGGAGAAAAGAGGGTGGGTGTTGCCTTTTAGAAGTTTACTCCTCAGTTTAATCTTGCATTGATTCTCATACGGATCTTCAAAGTTCTTCGGCTCTACATCATTTACGAGTTTCCCTACGTGTTTCAGTGTCCTATTATTATTTTTTTTCTATGTCTCTTGTATTTCCTCCCCATGCAGTTATACTAAAAATAATAATACTCTTTATGCACGCTTG
>JAXRKP010000196.1:425000-444364 GCA_037039925.1 Doris montereyensis | reverse complement strand
CTACTACTACTACTACTACTACTACTACTACTACTACTGCTACTACTAGTACTATCTACTGCTACTAATACACTACTGCTACTGCTACTAGTACTACTACTATTGCTACTCCAACGACTACTACTGCTACTACTACTTCTACTACTACTACTACTACTACTACTACTACTTCTACTACTACATACTACTACAACTACTACAACAACTACTACTACTACTACGACTACTACTACTACTACTACTACTATTACTACTACTACTACTTCAACTACTACTAGTACTACTAGTAGTACTACTACTACTAAGTACTACTACTACTGCTACCACTACTACTACTCCTTCTTCTACATACTACTGCTACTACTAATACTACTACTACGACTACTGCACCATCCGCCGCCCCCCCCCCCCCCCCCGCCAACCCCACGAAACTATCCACCCTAATCCTGCTCTCACCCCCACCCTTTCCTATCCCGGATAAAGTTGGGTCCCTCTGGCAGTTCACACCCGTGTGCCCATCTATGGCGTGCTCAATGGTAGGCATCTTTGCACTTTTCACTTTTTTTTCTTCCCTACGTTCACCATTTACCGGAAGCAACTTTGCGCACGGTTTCTTACGATTAAGGAATAGACCTATTTTATCCAGGAAGAAAATACTTAAGACTTCGATAACTGGAAAGCATCAGCTAGTGCTAACTGGCATTTTTTGAAATTTCAGATAAGTTGTTTACTCTCTTCCCTTATTACATCGATAAATTTGTAATTTATATTACATTTCGCACTTCAGTGTAAATTTGTGCCTTGATTGATACTTCCTTTCATTCATTCTCTATCATTTCTTCTTTCTGACCAATTGAGATATAGATCTAGTCTTATATTATCCTATTTTTTCGTTCTTGTTTCACATACTCACGTCTCTCTCTCTCTCTCTCTCTCTCTCTCTCTCTCTCTCTCTCTCTCTCTCTCTCTCTCTCTCTCTCTCTCTCTCTCTCTCTCTCTCTCTCTCTCTCTCTCTCTCTCTCTCTCTCTCTCTCTCTCTCTCTCTCTCTCTCTCTCTCTCTCTCTCTCTCTCTCTCTCTCTCTCTCTCTCTCTCTCTCTCTCTCTCTCTCTCTCTCTCTCTCTCTCTCTCTCTCTCTCTCTCTCTCTCTCTCTCTCTCTCTCTCTCTCTCTCTCTCTCTCTCTCTCTCTCTCTCTCTCTCTCTCTCTCTCTCTCTCTCTCTCTCTCTCTCTCTCTCTCTCTCTCTCTCTCTCTCTCTCTCTCTCTCTCTCTCTCTCTCTCTCTCTCTCTCTCTCTCTCTCTCTCTCTCTCTCTCTCTCTCTCTCCTCTCCTCTCCTCTCTCCTCCTCTCTCCCTCCTCCTCCTCCTCCCTCCCTCCTCCTCTCTCTCTCTCTCTCTCTCTCTCTCTCTCTCTCTCTCTCTCTCTCTCATTTTTTATATAATGCTTAGGACAACATTTCCTTTCTTTCGAATATTTAGATTGAACTGTTCTTTAAATGTTGATTGCATGTCCTGCCTTAAAATGATTCTGTCAGTTTTATTCTCATCTTGTTTTGTTCTGTTCTAGTTCCTACTCCAATAATTCAGGCCAAAAAGTTATTATGCTTTAGATAGTGGATGCAAGGGAATTTTTTTAATATTTCAGATTGAATATCAAATGATGTAAGTTTTTCTTAAAAGATAATATCGTTGGTTAGCTGTGCACAGACTGCATTCACATGTATATGCCAATTCAGCCCAGCTGTCAATGTTGATTGTATAGATTTGTAAATTCAACCTGTTCATTCTTTATGAATAATGGTGGTATTCTATTTCCTTTCTTCTACAATCGAAAATGATTTCTTTTGTTTTAGATGAAGGTATCTCCTATTACACCAGTCGATAAATTGTATTCAATTTGCAAAATAGGATGTCATTGAATATAAAACTTGTAGGACTGAGTCATCAGCAAATTTAATGAAACATGTGTGCACGTAATTGTTTGTGAAGATGGAATGAAGTAATGGTGATAGTACCACTTTCGGGGCCCCAGTATTTATTATTATTGCCGTTTGATGAAGGATACTTTTGTAGATGAACAATTTAAGAATTTCAGTTCAGAAATTAAAAACCCATCAGCTAGATTCTCACTTACATTTAACAGATGTCTGATAATTTAATGTTGTTTTTTATTCAAATTGTTCTCTGTGATAATAAACTGATAGATAGCACTTGATATAGGAATCAATTTATCTTATGTAGTTATCCCTGATCACTTAATGTTATTTATCTCTTGTGTTACTGCAGTGATCAGTGAGAAATTCTAACGGCTATCCAAACAAAGCAGAAAGGACCATAATGGTGGTGACCTCAGACTACCTGGAGAATGAATGGAGCCGCTTTGAAGTTCTTATTGCACAAGTGGAACAATAAAGTTAAAGCAAAGAATAATTCCATCATTCTTGAAGATGTAACACAGGTAAGTGCTCTCTGATAGAACAGAACAAATGAGATCTAGATAAAAATGAGAAACTAAACACTTTCTTCTTAAAGTTTGTGCCCACTTCTTTCCTCCCTCCTCCTCTCCTCCTCCTCCTGTATTCATCGTAGGCCTGCTTTACATCTATTTGTCTTCCTCCTTTAATATTTCAGTTATTATCAAGTGGTTTGTGATGGATTGGCCGACACCTTGCTCATTCTTGTGTTTTACAGTAGGAATATAATTTCAATATAATTTTTTTTACTGTTACTGGGATAGAAATTCAATAGAGAATGAAAACAACAAATTACTTTTACTATCTGAAAAACAAACTCAAAACTATTCCATGTTCCCCATTATCCCTGACACAAAAAGAAAAATAGATATGTTTACCATCAGTAATTGTGTGTATGTTTTCCCTCCTCTCACATTAGGAGGCCCCTCCCGGATGCAAAACAGCCTGCAACACATTTTGGACTCGGTGAAATGTCTTAAAAAGTGCCTGGATATAAGTTGTCATCCTCCAATGCCAATAAACATGTCAAACTCCGTAAAAAGATCTGCAAGTTTTGGAGAGCGCCTGGAACTGACTATGCCGAAGAAGAAAATATCTGTCAACTGTGAAAAGAAAATCTGATGTTGAAAGTAGCATTACTTTAGAGCTTGATATACAGTCCCTCAATGGGGTTCATTGCAACAATGGAAATAAAAATCACTAGCCCCCCTGTTGAAATTGATCAAGGGGACAACAAAAAATATGTACGATGATTTTGTCTGAAATAAATCCATTTTCTTTATGCGAAAACGGTTCATCTGGCCAAAAGTCGAAGCCCCAAAAGTTTGAACAGTGTTTCAATTTCAATTGATACATTATGACTCATTATAAGGTTGAACCAAAAGACGGATGTTGTTAAATCCATTGATGGAGCTATTTCATTGCTCTTACAGGCGTTTTCCGTTAAACCAGTGTCATCCTGTTGTTAAGGTGACTGCTATCATTTTGCAAGTCTTCATTCACTTATATGGAGACTCAAACATTTCAAACTCACCCTACCACAAATGGCATGCTCATTGAGATGAAAGGCAAAGACATACATTTTATTCAAAAACTATACTGTGTGAGATTTGCATGTAAAAATAGATGGGAGATACTGTATATGTAAGATTAGAAGTCCAGGCATGTAGAATGGGCTTTAAATTAATTAAATTCTATCTGCTCAATACATTTGAACACATTTTTGACAACTGCATTGATTGGAAGGAAATAACATGACAAGTTTTCAAGCCTGAAATGTAATTGTTGTTTCTGTGTTGTTTTCCTCGAATGAATACTGTTTCTAAGCTTCTATAAAATTCATTGTTACATAAATGAGTTTTACATAAATAAGTTTGTCGTATTCCTTTGCAAGAGAATCAGATCAATGCTGGCCATAAGGCAGAGGAAAATTAATGTTTTCTTTTCATTATTTGGCCTTAAAGAAGATAAGGCTATAAAAGGGATGCTAAGACCAAAAATGTTAAGTTGGAATACGGAATAATGTTAGTGTTAGTCTTGCAGTGAAGTTAAAATGCATCATGAGCTTTCCACATGGACATTTTGATCAAATTTTCCATCGAATCAAGATTTTATGGTAGCCTCTTTCACAGAGCAGGTTTTGAAACCACATGACTAGTATGACAGCACCACCATCATTTGAGATTTTCGAAGGATTCTTTGCCATAAATTTGTCAATTAAAACAGAAAATGTTTTAAAATTCTCATTTTCAGTTTGAATGCTATGTTGTCAAACCAAACCCTGTTTTGCATTCCCAATGAAAGTGTCTTCCTTATCTCATATTTATGTAATAATAATTGTTTTATTATGCTTGTTGATCGAGTTAATGTATTTAATTGCATAAATCTTACATATCCTTATTATGTTCTGCTCAATGTCTCTTTCTTTCTTTCATCATGCTATAGTGCCAAAAGATATATATTTAACCATCATTCAGTGAAGAGAACAAAAATAGCCCGTTGATCAGGTATTACATTATCAAATGATGTTATAGATTTTTCTTTTCTTTTCGTCAAATTGTAATGTACTTTGTGTCTTTTAAGTAGTTAAAGGTTTCCACTACATCATTGTGTCTTGTTGTCATATCATGTAGTCAATTCAACTATATTTCTTACTAATCAAACAGCTTCTCCACTTACTGAATTTTATTGTGTTTTTATTTTCTTGACAGTATTTTTACCTTTGATGTATATAGCATAATGGATCTGTGTATGTGCTGTGTGGTATAATACTACAAGGGAAGGATAATGATCAGGACAGTGGTTTAAAACACATGGTTTGGCCCAGATATTTTTTCACACTGTTGCACTCTCAAAAAAGATACTCCCACTCTGCTTTCTTCAATTGACTCTGGTGTGAATCAATCTTCAACTATAGATAAAAGAAAAGATTTTGTGAGAGTGTTGTCTGAGAAGCACCAAACAGGGTGTTGTACTGTACGTTCCCCAGGGAGTTGAGATGAGAAGGACTTTGAATGAAATGGCCAGCTGGGGGATAAATGATGTACAGTTGGTGAGCCTGCACCTGTCCGGAGATATGGACTAAAAACCCAAATTTATCTGTTGAGAAAAATAGCATCTCATTAATGACAACCTGTTACCCTTTGTGCAATGCATATTATAATATATAGAATGTTGAGACTTAGTCTAGAGCAAGTTTTAGGGGGCTTTTAAATGTGTCACGAGAAGAAAAAGCAAAAAAGCCAAACTCATCGTAGACACCCTGTTACATGACACCATGGCCATGTCCGTCTGTTGGTGCCCCTACATGTCCGTCTGTTGGGTACTTACCATGTCCGTCTGTTGGTACCCCACCATGTCCGTCTGTTGGTACCCCACCATGTCCGTCTGTTGGTACCCACTCCTTACCCACCATGTCCGTCTGTTGGTACCCACCATGTCAAATCTGTTGGTACCCCACCATGTCCGTCTGTTGGGTACCCACCATGTCCGTCTGTTGGTACCCCACTCTACCCACCATGTCCGTCTGTTGGTACCCCACCATGTCCGTCTGTTGGTACCCCACTCCTTACCCACCATGTCCGTCTGTTGGTACCCCACTCCATACACCCACCATGTCCGTCTGTTGGTACCCCACTCCTTACCCACCATGTCCGTCTGTTGGTACCCCACTCCTTACCCACCATGTCCGTCTGTTGGTACCCAACATGTCCGTCTGTTAATACCCCCACCATGTCCGTCTGTTGGTACCCCACTCCTTACCCACCATGTTCGTCTGTTGGTACCTCGCTTACCCACCATGTCCGTCTGTTGGTACCCTTTCCTACCCGCCATGTCCGTCTGTTGGTACCCCTCATACCCGCCATGTCCGTCTGTTGGTACCCCACTCCTTACCCACCATGTCCAAGTCTGTTGATATCCGACTCCTTACCCACCATGTCTGTCTTGTAGTGCCCCTCCCCTTACCCACCATGTCCGTCTGTTGGTACCCCCACTCCTTACCCACCATGTCCGTCTGTTGGTACCTAATTCCTTACCCACCATGTCCGTCTGTTGGTACCCCCACCATGTCCGTCTGTTGGTACCCCACCATGTCCGTCTGTTGGTACCCCACTCCACCCACCTTGTCCGTCTATTGGTACCCTACTCCTTACCCACCATGTCCGTATATTGGTACCCACTCCTTACCCACCATGTCCGTCTATTGGTACCCCCTCCTTACCCACCATGTCAGTCTGTTGGTACCCCACTCCTTACCCACCATGTATGTCTGTTGGTACCCCTCCTTACCCACCATGTCAGTCTGTTGGTACCCCCCACCATGTCCAGTCTGTTGGTACCCCACTCCTTACCCACCATGTCCGTCTATTGGTACCCCACTCCTACCCACCATGTCCGTCTATTGGTTCCTTACCCACCATGTCCGTGTCCCACTCCCCTTACCCACCATGTCCGTCTGTTGGTACCCCACCATGTCCGTCTATTGGTACCCCACTCCTTACCCACAATGTCCGTATATTGGTACCCCACTCCTACCCACCATGTCCGTCTATTGGTACCCCACTCCTTACCCACCATGTCAGTCTGTTGGTACCCCCACTCCTCCCACCATACCCACCATGTTCGTTTGTTGGTACCCCACTCCTTACCCACCATGTCCGTATATTGGTACCCCACTCCTTACCCACCATGTCAGTCTGTTGGTACTATTGGTACCCCACTCCTTACCCATCCACCATGTCAGTCTGTTGGTACCCACTCCTTACCCACCATGTCTGTCTGTTGGTACCCCACTCCTTACCCACCATGTTCGTTTGTTGGTACTCCCACTCCTTACCACAACAGGCTGCCATCTGTCCGACCAAAGTACTTGAGTCTTCTACATGTATTGCTGATCTCAGAGAGCATATGAGATCATATACCACTTCCAGGACATTTTCATCGTTCTTTTGTGTGACCATTTAACACGAACCAGACGAAATGTAAAATAAGATTCAATACTCCACAATATTTCCCACTTCAGGTGTTCCGTCATTAAGTAAACGGTATCCTTCTTTCTTGTTCTCCTCCTAAAAAAAAAAACCCTGGGATGCATGTTTCTATATCGAAGACAATGTAATAGAGATGAAAGAGTTCGTAGTTGTAATAATACTCAAAACCGATGCCTTTACATTTTAATGGACCAGGACATCACGGAACCCATGACCTGAAAGTATGCATTCTCAGGTCATATACCGGCGGTGCTGAGTCTAGGAAGTCTATAGAGAACCGGCTTATAGTAAGATTGGGCAATCAACCCTGATAGTATGAATGTCTTACACCAATTTGTATAATTTTCTCTGGAGTAACTCCCATAGTCGGGCACACACTATCACTATCCCGGACCCTTCACCATCCTCTACCCTACCCCATCCGCCCCCTCCCCACCACCACAACCCCATGAAAATATCCCACCTAACCCTGCCCCCCCCACCCCTTCCCTATCCCGGGCAAAGTTGGGTGCCTCTGGCAGTTCACACCCCATGTGCCTATCTGTGATACGTACTCTATGATAGGCATCTTTGCACACATTTTTTAAATCTATTTTTACAATTTTTTTATATATTTATTTGTTTTGGGGTTTTTTATGTTCACCACTTACCGGAAGCAACTATGCGCACGGTTTCTTTCTTACTATTACCGAATACACCCTATTTTATCACCAAGGAGAAAATACTTAAGACTTCGAAAACTTGGAAAGCATCAGCTAGTGCTAACTAGCATTTTTTGAAATTTCAGATAAGTTGTTTACTCTGTTCCCTTATTGCATCGATAAATTTGTTATTTGCATACATTTCGCACCTTCAGTGTAAAATTTTGCCTTGATTGATACTTCCTTTCATTCATTCTCTATCATTTCTTCTTTCTATACCCAGTGAGATATAGATCTAGTCTTATAGTTATTTATCCTCTTTTTTTTTTCGTTCTTTTTTCCCATACTCACACCTTTCTCTCTCCCCCTGTTTTTTTTTTCTTTCTCTCTCTCTCTCTCTCTCTCTCTCTCTCTCTCTCTCTCTCTCTCTCTCTCTCTCTCTCTCTCTCTCTCTCTCTCTCTCTCTCTCTCTCTCTCTCTCTCTCTCTCTCTCAAGTCTCTCTCTCTCTCTCTCTCTCTCTCTCTCTCTCTCTCTGTCTGTCTGTCTGTCTGTCTGTCTGTCTGTCTGTCTCTCTCTCTCTCTCTCTCTCTCTCTCTCTCTCTCTCTCTCTCTCTCTCTCTCTCTCTCTCTCTCTCTCTCTCTCTCTCTCTCTCTCTCTCTCTCTCTCTCTCTCCTTCTCTCTATCTGCTTCTCACCTTTTATTACTTACTTATTTTCATATTTTTATTTCATTATTGATCTGAACCTTCCATTCTCGCTCATTATTCATCCCCTCTACTACGTTTCTTATAATCACTGTCTTTTTCCTTCTTTCTGTTTTTCTTCCAACATCACATTGTGTGATACCTGAGGTAACTTAGATCTAGATTCTAGATATTTCTCGTTTGTTGTCTGCCGAAGGGTTATACCCGAAACGTCACGTGTTTGTTCTGTCTTTATTAAGTGAGTTGTCACTTATTGTTATATTTCATGTTGATCTTCACTCCACTGTGGCTCCTTCGTATTAAATATTGTTTGATAACTTCTCGCATCCAAGATATGTTATTTCATATACATTTATACTTTTTGTTGATTTTTAGACAAATATTGTGTATTATCAATTATTCTGTACCATTTGTACATCACGGAAAGATAGGGATTTGTTGTATTGTCAATTGTTCAGTACTTTTGCGCATTACAGAGAGTCTATTGTATTATCAATTGTTCAGTATTTTTTTGATATCACAGAAAGTTTCCATGCACCATTGTTGTTATTTTGCCATAGCCGTTGTAGTCAATTGTTGCAATTTATGAAAAGAAATTGTTACGTTCAACACAAAATTTTGATCTGCATTCCTGATAAATATATGAATTTCTAGAATGCATAAATATTCCTTGCTGGTGGCATTCAGCCAAATGTATTTGTTATATAGTCTTACTTGACTTGTACCCCGAATGGGGCATAGGTGGCCAACGAGGTCTCTCCACTCTGTCTTGCGCCACCATCTCTGTCTTGTTCTAGGAAAAGCCCTACTGCCAAGCTTCCTGCAGGGTTGACCTGCTCCATGTTTGTCTTTGGTCTTCCTCGACCTCTCTTCCCTTGCAGATTTCACTTTAAGGCCTGATGCGTTATGTTTTCTGATGATTTTCTAAAGATGTGTCCAAGCCATCCCCATTTCCTTCTCTTAATTTGTACTTCTATCGGTTCTTGATGTGCCCTTTCCCAAAGTTGTTTGTTTATAGTTTTATCAAGCCATTTGATGTGTAGGATTTTTCTCAGGCATCTATTAATAAATGTTTCAAGTCTGCTTGTGGATGTTTTAGTGGTGTGCCATTGTTTTACAGGAATACATATTTGTTATACCTTCATGGTTTTTCTTTTATGATAATGTATAAAATAATGGCTTTGAAATTGCAAATCCGTTTTATCCATATTGTGCTGCTGACTTACTCAGAGATTAACTGACATAACATTTTAATATATATTTGTAAAATAAATGTTTTTACTCAAATCGCTCATTGTTGTCTCTGCCAATGTTTTCCATTTTAGTAGGACATTATGTCTTTGTCATTTTTTCTCTTATCTATTGAGAGAACAACTACATTTGCATGGTGGTCCAGAGGAAAGGCGACAGCCTCTCACTCTCAAGCATAAGGTCATGGGTTCGGCCCCGACAGGTTGAAAAGCTTTCTCAAGTATTTTTAGGTAAACCCCTCTTAATCCAAGTAAGTGGATCGACACCTAGTCCCAGTGGAGAAGATAAAAAGGAGGTCCTATATGCATATCACTCTGTACACATTAAAGATCCCTAATGTTGACCGTCAAGGCAAAATTAAAAATCCTACAAAAACCCTGAGATCCCTTTAAGTTGTCAATGTGAACATCAAATATGATCAAGCAAATTAAATTTTTTATTTTTTTACATGCATAAGCACTTAGACGGAACTTTTTGCTTCAAAACTAAATGATTAACGAACTTATTCCTGTTCCTTTATGTTTGAGCTTCGTTTTCTTGATTTGTTCGTTAACAGTAATAAACTTAAGGGTGAGAAAAAAAGGTGTTTAATGTCAAATGCAAAAGGAAAAAAATGACAAAGACAGAGAGTGTTAGTAAGGGTTGCAGAGAGGTGAGTTGCAGAAAGGAAAAGTGAATAAGGCTAGGAGAAAGAAAGAAGTAATACCAGAAAAGGGATAAAAGAAAATATGAAAAAATGTATCATAAAAGGAGGAAAAGTATATAAATAATTAAAACGGTAATAAAGAAAACAATAGGAAGAAAGCAGAACGACTTAGCCTAGGATAAGGCATACTCTAAAATAAAGAAAGTACGACAAAAGCTTGTCTACACGAAAGACAGTCAGCAACAATAAAAAAAAAGAAGGGAAAAGAAGCGAATACAGGTGCTTTCCCATTCAACCTAGGTGCAAATGGGTACGACTACGAGCATTACTCTACTCCAACTAGCTTGAGAATAAAAAACTGTGTGAGCGTTCTGTGCAGGAGTGATTATTATCACCTATTCTGCTTCATGCTATATAAACTAGGATAAGCTCCCCGGTTCTATGAGCATAATGGCCTTAATGGAGCTTTACTTCTTTAATGGTGATTTCTCCTATCTTACCTTCCACATCCTACCTTTTTGTTGAAACCTTTGAAAAAGAATTATTTCAGTTTCAGTAGTCAACAGACTAATTCATGAAATAGGATCAAAGAATAATTTAACTCACGACCTCTGTATCGGCATCCATCACCTCGCTACAAAAGAAAGAAAGAATTTGAAACTAAAACTTCATGCTTTCACGTTCAATGTCTTCTGTTAGAACACCAATGTCATCATCCAAGGAGGAGGTTTAAATGCTCTCATGTCTTTATATTATTACTTAAACAAACAAGCACCAACGCCTAAAGAACATGGAAAAGATAGTTGCATATTAGTACTGTAATGATCTTAGACACCTTCGACATTTGAGGTAAAATGAACACATTTATTTATCATTAACCCATTTTTTTCTCTCAAAGCAATGGAGGCACGTCTGGGTCATCAACAAAGTCAGCACTGTTTTCCCTCTGTGAAACTTCACTGTGCGTAATGCGAGCCCCAAAAGGTGCCATTTTAGGATCTCTCATTTCTTTCTTTCTGATACAATGTTCGTCACATCAACGCCCTTTCTTGCACTGGCATCAACTTCAAGTATGTGCTGAAAAAATAGATGAAATGGAGAATGGTATATCTACAGGCTAAGGAACAAGAATTTTCTACCCCACAAAAGAGGATTGTGTGTTGTACGGTGTCGAAGGCTTTGGAATAGTCGATAAAGCAATGGTATAATTTTTTCTGTTTTTCAATTGACCTTTATATGTAAAAATTGTGTTGACTGTCCCTTTGTCCTTTACAATTCCAGGCTGTTGTTTGCCTACTTCCGGTGTTATTTTATTTCGCATTCTTTTCCTTATAATACGAAGTAAGATCTTTGTTGCCTGACTCGTGATACTAATGATTCGATGTTGATCACTATCTATTGCTCCTGACTTTTTTTGGTAGAGATAAACGCAGACTTTCTAAGTTCATTTGGTAAAACCCCATTCTCATAGATGATATTGAATATCTTGACTAGAATATCCACCCCAAGGTCTCGTAAGTCATCTGTTATTTTGATAGAAATATTATTATCTTGGCCAACCCTCTTCAAAATGTTAAAGTCAATAGCAATAGATGATAAAGACTTTAGACTGGTAAGAAACCTGTACTGGCCCCAAACAGCTTGCATCAAAATGGATAACGAGACACAGCTTTTTTTAACATCAAGAAAGGAGTGAGACAAGGCTGTGTTCTCTCACCAGACCTCTTCAACTTAAATACCGTGAAATTGAAAACATGAGAGCATTGGTGACGTTAACCTGACCAACATAAAACATGTAGATGATGCTGTGGTAATGGCATACAAGCCAGATGATGTCCAACAAATATTAGACAAATTAGTAGACTTAAGGGAGACAAAAGGATTGTCACTGAATGTAAAAAAGACAGAATGCATGGTAGCTTATAAACAAGATTACAACCTGCCCTTCAATTTAACAAGTAGAGGAGAAACTATAAACAAGTAACACAATTTAAATACCTCGGTGCAATCATAACAAACAACTGTAAAGACACCAGTGAAATAAGGCAAAGGGTAGCAATGGCAAAACAAACATTGCACAATATTAGAGCTGTTGTCTCCAATTCAAAACTGAAAACAGGCACGAAATTACAAACAGCATGGACATATGTCTTTTCCACAATATTATATGCATGCAAACCGTTGACTTTAGATGCACAATGTTGCAAACATTTAGAAGCATTTGAAATATGGGTATATAGAAGAATATTGAAAAGCTCTGGACAGCAAAAAGTAACAAACATGGAAGTTGTAGTGAAAATTGGATAAGAAAGAGAGACTTATAAAGAACATCAGGAAAAGGCAAATGAGATTTTCGGCCATGTGTGGAGACAAAATGGACTAGAAAAAGTAGCAACATCTTGATTCATAGAAGGGACAAGAGTTTGTGGCAGACAACACATCAAATATGTAACGGTGTTAATACAAAACACATTCGATATCACCACCAACTCAGATTTTACAAGAAGCGCTGAAGACAGAACATGGAGAGGGATGGTCGGCAACGTGCTGAATAGCACAAGCCACAAATGATGATGATGATGATGATGATGATGATGATGATGACCCCACAAAAAAAACAAATCAAGAAGCCAACAAAAACCAAACAAAATCCTTCCACAGTTACACCCCATAAAATTGTAGTGAGTGATGAAAAGAGTCAGATACATACAATCTACCTATAAAATAAGGAATTTTGACCCACTGTACAAATCAGGTTCAACAGGTATATATTTCATATATCTGATACAAAATTAATATTATTCTTGCGCTACAGTGGTGTCAGCCTAAGAACCTGGCCATCTACAAACCCCCTATTTCCATGCATCGGAATTCTCCTTATATAAAACTACCCCTTAAGATCCCACTAGTTACAGCCTGGTTCACTTTAGAACCCAATCTGATCATCAAAACAGCAATCTACATTCAATTTAACGCTAACAGCTCCAGACAACCTGTAATATGTTGCAAGTGAATCATAGAAAGGCAGGTGGGTTGATGTACTAGTAGGTGACTGACAGACATGAAGAAATTGAGGTCTAGCCAAAATTTTAAGGTCAATAAAAAATACATGAATAATGAAGCAAAAATACAAGGTCTGTTGGAGTTCGCCTTAGAACAAGGTCCACTCTTCCTGTCTCCAGAGGACCAAAATCTTAGGCAGACACCACTGTATTAAATTATTTAGTATTGGAGCTATGTTTACTTTTGTTATCAATGTATCTTCATCACTATCAGTATCAATCTCTTCATAATATATCGATGTACTAGCTCTGATACTTAATCCAATAGAGGTCTCTTCATCCAGTCTGCATAAAAACTAGGCCTTGCTGCATACTTCTAGCTGTGTCCGCAAAACTTCTTCATTCTATCTACAGTCAAACTTTTAAAATCAAACTAAAATAAATTAATAACTTGACAAACTGACTCTTGAGTCTACCTTTAATATGGTATTGGTGTCATGTCAAATACTATGTGAAGACATGACAAATTGATTGTAGATTAAGAGACCAACCACATACCTTTGTCTAAAGATGCTACAGAAACTTTAGTCAAAAGCATTTGCCACCCTAATTAAAATGCTAACGGGCAGGATGGAAATTGAAACAGTCTAGAGTCATTTACAGTTACACCTTTGCTTAAAAGGAAAACACATCTTGATGTATATTTTGTAAAGGCATGTAGTAATAATTTTCATTTTGGACTTACACAAATCTTTGTTTAGAAGCATTCATGTCTTCAACTAAAGGTGACGACACCAGTATCTCTAGACACTTATTGCTGGCAATAATTTCATCTTGTCTCTAGACACTTATTGCAGGCAATAATTTCATCTTGTCTCTAGACACTTATTGCGGGCAATAATTTCATCTTGTCTCTAGACATTTATTGCTGACAATAATTTCATCTTGTATCTAGACACTTATTGCTGACAATAATTTCATCTTGTCTTTTAACACTTATCGCTGGAAACAATTACATCTTGCTGTGAGCACTGGTACATGAATACCTATCCAAGAGTTACGCATATTTTGATCTGAGAGTTATACACTCAGACTAAAGATCCACCATCATCTGAAGGAGTATTAATACTAATAGTCTTGCCTTACATTTACACTCTGTTCAAAATGTATCACTTCAATAACTCACCTTTTGTTGTCAGATTCAGACTGAGGCAATGGTGTGGCTTTGGTTGGTACAGGTTTTAGCTCTTTAGCTTTTGCAGGCCGTATCATTTGCTTAGCCTTAATTCAAAGTAGAGAAATTGACAAAAGAATCTGTTGTCATAGGATTTATATATGACTATGAAACATAAAACTAAAACCCTCCAAAATGAAGTAAATAAAATTACATACAGTCAATCAGGTTTCTTAGCATCATCACTTACAGTAGTTTATCATAGCTTTGTAATAATAATAATAATAATAATAATAATAATAATAATAATAATAATAGATTTTTATGGGGCCTGGCTATCCACTATAAAAGTGCTCAGACTACTCAAGGCCCTTTACATTAATTTAAAGATGATAAACAGAGACAAACAATCTCAGAGCATTAGAACAATAAGCATTAACACATAGATTAAAGACAAAGTATAGTACATGTATAATAATGAATATAAAACATGTCTCGTTCTTTAAAAGCGTCTTTGAAAAGTTCAATTTTTAGACATCTTTTAAAAGAAAAAAATGATTGTGATGACTTTGTAGAGTGAGATAACTTATATTAGAAGATGGGAGCTGCAGTACTAAAACATTTTAGATTGAAATGAGTTATTTTTTAATGGCATTTCACAAGTAAAGCATCAGATGACCTTGATTTACGGTTCGGTTGGTAAGAGGAAATAAGCTCTTGGAGGTATGTTGGAGACATTTCGTTAAAAATTTTATAAGTATTCGAAAGAATTTTGTATTCAATTCTACGCTTTACAGGAAGTCAGTGAAGTTTCTTTCAATACCTGAGTAATGTGCTCAGTTTTCTTTCAATACCTGAGTAATGTGTTCAGTTTTCTTTGTGCAAGAGCAGTGCCCCTAACTGAGCGGTTTTTCTAACCAGTGTACCACTATTTGGCATCATCTGCTTGGTGCACAAAAGAAAATGAACCAGTTTTAAAATTTCTTCAGCTGCCTTCTCCCTTCATTCATCGTCTACTTGCTAGGCCCGGGCTATTACTAAATACCAACGAATACAAGGCTTCCGGGCGTTTTACTCAAATCTGACTCAATACTAGAGGTGATGAATACTACCTCCCTATGCTGTAACTTCTTTGCCTTGACGAGACTAGACTGAGTGAGAGGCAGTAACGCTGTAGCGCTGATGCGCTAGCAGTGAGACACATCAACAGGGGTGGATGGGGTGGTTGAACTAAGCTGAAGTGGTCCCATTGTCTCTTCATCGGCACTTTTCACTTACCGTCACCACATTCACCCACCCCACTTCACCCTTTGCAGCACCCCCATCCCTTTCTTTTCATACCAACTCTTTTGAGTGTTAGCCTAGCTAACTTTCAGTCTTTTTACCACGGTGACAGCAGTCCATTACCCCACCCTCCCCTTCTACTATGGTGACAGCAGTCCATTACCCCACCTCCCCTTCTACCATGGTGACAGCAGTCCATTACCCCACCCTCCCCTTCTACCATGGTGACAGCAGTCCATTACCCCACCCTCCCCTTCTACCATGGTGACAGCAGTCCATTACCCCACCCTCCCCTTCTACCATGGTGACAGCAGTCCATTACCCCACCCTCCCCTTCTACCATGGTGACAGCAGCCCATTTACCCCACCCTCCCCTTCTACCATGGTGACAGCATTCTATTACCCCACCCTCCCCTTCTACCATGGTGACAGCATTCTATTACCCCACCCTCTCCTTCTACTACGGTGACAGCATTCTATTACCCCACCCTCCCCTTCTACTACGGTGACAGCAGTCTATTACCCCACCCTCCCCTTCTACCACGGTGACAGCAGTCTATTACCCCACCCTCTCCTTCTCCTACGGTGACAGCAGTCTATTACCCCACCCTCTCCTTCTCCTACGGTGACAGCAGTCTATTACCCCACCCTCTCCTTCTACTACGGTGACAGCAGTCTATTACCCCACCCTCTCCTTCTACTCGGTGACAGCAGTCTATTACCCCCACCTCCCCTTCTACTACGGTGACAGCAGTCTATTACCCCACCCTCCCCTTCTACTACGGTGACAGCAGTCTATTACCCCACCCTCCCCTTCTACTACGGTGACAGCAGTCTATTGCCCACCCTCCCCTTCTACTACGGTGACAGCAGTCTATTACTACATTCTCTCACTGCGTCATAGTCTGTCTTGTGCTATCGGCAATGAGGCGCTACTTCAATCAGCATGGAAGTCACAGCGCCCCCCTCCACCTCCCCCAAACCGTCCGGAAATCCTCTATATTTAGTGTTCAGGCTACAGTATTTGCTGAAATGAATGCATCACCCCAAAGCCCAAGGCTCAGGGTGTTCATATTCGTTGCCGTCAATGTGCGAGGCGGGCTCGTGCTATTCGTCAAAGCGAGTACTCGAATAAGCGAGAGACCAGAAAAGACGTAGTTGGCATCAACCAGTAATAGAAAAGTGAGTCTTGCCCAGGCCTACTGTTGCCATGACTTGTGGTTGCCCATCCCGTAGGCTTGTGGAAAATGAGGTGGCTTACTTCTCATATTGGCTGCGGACTGGATCATGAGGTAACGGGTTCGAATCCTAGCAAAGCTAGGTCCGACTTATTCTTTGGGAAAGATACACAGAACTTCCCCACTCAATCCAGGTACAAGCACTAGCTTGTGAGTAAAAAACTGCGCCAGTTTAGTGTCCTGTCCAGGAGGTGATTATTATCACCTGCTGTGCTTCACGTTATAGAAATTGGGATAAACTCCGGCTCTATGGGATGTAATGGCCTTGAAGAAACTTGTTTTTAAAGATTACAATGGCCAAAGCAAATAGGCTGAAACCAATAGCCTGCACCGTCTTAATCAAACAATAATATTGATTACTGTTTCCATAGTCAAGCCTTCAGCTAGATCTACCTGAATGTGATAGTTGTTACTTATAACGGCTTTCTTGAAGCTAAAAAAAAACCAAAAAAACCCAAAATATGTTCTTTTACAAAGATTAACTCTTAACTGGCGAGTATAACTATACCATATAAAAGTAAACTGTATGTATCTGATTTTTTTCTGTTTACTCTGTTAATGATGAATCCACATAAATCAGTTTTCAGTTAGTGATGTATATAAAAAAAACCCAACCTGTACAGTTACCAGACTGTTTAGTCATGAAGCTTCAAATATAAAGATTTGTCTGAATTAATCGACCAAGACAAATACACCAGACTACATTGAAAGCAAGAAGATGTAAGCATAAAGCAAAAACAACATCCCGAAAACAAACAAACAAAAAACAAAAAGGAAAAAATAATGTTTTTAAATAAACAACTCACACAAAAAGATCCCTCCAGCCCCTTACACATACACACTCATACACATACACACAAGCATACACAATATATATATACACACACACACACACACACACACCCATACACATACAAGCCACGAAAGAAAAACCAAAGTGGAAACCAACTTTAGGCATAGTTATCATGAGATGACCCGTGGTCTGAGATCTTTGGGCTGAGCTGCTTGATCCATTCACTTCCACTGGTAGACACAATTGAAAAATCTTTGAAAGAAAGAAGAAAAGTACAATGTACTAGCTTTAGCATGAACAGCTTAACACATCATTAGTATAGGAAGTATGAAAATAAACCGCGATTGAACAATTCAAATGGAAACAATAAGCAAAGTTTTCATTAACTTCACAGATCTGTCGTCTCCATAGAAACGTGATGTTACTAAGCATTGTTTTTAATCCATATTTCAAGCCTCGTGAGTCTTACAAAGTTTGGCTTGATGTCACAGTATAGTATTTAGTAAGTAGAGATGTATTCATGTGCCTAAAACTTTCATCATATTAGGAGACTGCTCATAAAACAAGCTTGTTAGTGGGCTATTATTTCATGGTGAGGTTAAGGGCCCGTTGTGGAAGTCGTGGATTTGATTCTATTGGTGCTGTAAATTCCTTTAAATTTGTTTTATCTTTGTTCCTCTGGTGCTTCAATATCATCTTATGGCATTATTCATCACTCGACATGCCCCTTGCCTCACATATGCTTGTCTTTGCTGCAATCAAACCTAAGCATTCCACAGGTGCCCCCCTTTCTCCCATACACTAAATGCATTGATTAGATGTCCATTGTCCCCAAGGAAATCAAGCCATTGGTGCCAGTAGTAGTTATGTAGCCACTGGTAGCAGGAGCTTCAATGAGCCCTGTGGTTGACGTTCAAACAGTTTTCTTTTGAAACTCAGAACAATCCAAGCCTCAAAAGACAAGATAAAACAAGCCTCTAGGTAGAAGGAAACTGAATGGCAGCTAAAAGTCTTGCAAGAGGAAAACCTCCGTCGTTCAAGCATTTTGGCATAACTTCCTTACACTCTAAGTGGGTGGACCACATTGGAGAAGAGAACTCCTGTCAGTCAAGTGTTTTGGCTTAACTTCCTTACATTTTATGGAGGTGGGTCACATAGAAGAGGAACTTCTATCGTTAAAGTGTTTTGTCTTCACTTTCTTACTCTCTAAGGGGTGGCCACGTCACGGTCATCATCCTAGGTGTCCCTTGGTCTTTTGGGATTTATTTTCTTAATGGTTCAGTGACATATGAGTCATCCTTCCAAGACAAGACAGGCATGGTTTAGCTTAAGTACCTGGTACCTTCTGCCTCTTTATGTAATATAGGTTTGCTTTCATCTGTATCATGTTAGTTATCTTAAGGCCATTGGTTTGATTTTGACTGAGTTTGAAGAAGGCAAAACGTAATCAATAATTCCAAGCTGTTTATGGTATGATAATTCAATCAAGAAAGTCACATTTCAGAAATGGTTTGTGAAAAAAAAGTTTTATTTAAGATACATAATTCAATTAACTTTCCTATTATGTTTCACTTCATAAATAAAATAATTATCTCAAAGCCTTTCCAGTATAAAATTTCACAGGATCCCTTGCCAGTTTTGGTTTTTGTATTTTTAGTGTCTTTCCTT
>JAXRKP010000196.1:402500-420000 GCA_037039925.1 Doris montereyensis | reverse complement strand
GTGTGTATGTGTCCTAGATTACAAAAGAACTGCCATGTGTATGTGTCTAGATTATAAAAAGAACTGCCGTATGTGTGTGTCTAGATTACAAAAAGAACTGCCATGTGTATGTGTCTAGATTATAAAAAGAACTGCCGTATGTGTGTGTCTAGATTACAAAAAGAACTGCCGTGTGTGTGTGTCTAGATTACAAAAGAACTGTTCTTTGCATATTCGGGTAGAACGAGCATTTATCTACAAGTTCATGACAGAAAAATGTCCATATGACGTACAATTTTATTGTTTACAAAATATTTTGTAGGCGAGGGCAGGTAAAAACAATCAAAATTTTGGCGTAAATTGCCCTAACACTAACTGAGAAGATGGCAGTAAAAACCTGTATATTGGCAGTTAATCGCCAAATGTGGCAATACCGACTTGACCTTGTTTCTGCTGACATCGATCACCGCTTCGGCCCATCGCTGTGTGATATGAGAGCATTGCGAGTCAGTGTATATGTAAACACGCGCACAAGCATAGGATGTAGAGAAAAAACAAAAAGCTGGTCATTTCGACGTCTGTTTTCACAACAGTGCACATCTAAACCTAGATTTATAATACTCTTTACATAAGTAACAATGCCAGAGACTGTCAAAAGAGTAAAGGGGCTGCTACAACAAGGGAAACCCGTCTGGAGCATTTGTTTTCTGTTGTTTTCTTTTGATTTTTTTACTTGCATTTTTCTCGAAATGTAGTTTTCTGCACTAAAATTCTATCTCCTCCGCCATTTACCATACGATTTGTATTATATTTGGCACACAAGTTCCTCTGCCAATGTCATTAGAATGACGACGTCTTTTTTATATATTGTCAACTTTTTGAGAATTTTTTTTGTAATAAAAAATGCCATTTTTGTACATTCACAAAAAAACGATGTCACTCTTTAGATATTGAATGGAAAAGACAATCTGCACAGGTTTTGAGTGATTTTATTCATAACAAAGGAGGAAATAGATTTTGAAAATTGAGTCAAAATCCAAGATGGCGGCGTTTCTATGGCGCGGCAAACAAGGATGCTACAAACTTTTCAATGATATAGGATGACTGTATTTTGACAGCTACTCATGTAGATACTAAAAGCAAAAATCTGAACTCAAAAAAGCAAAAAAAATCATGTCAAGTGTTCCCCCCCTCCCCTTCCCCCCTTAATTTGTATGTTGTTGTTGCGTTTTTTATTTGTGTGCAAAATTTGAGTTTTGTATGAAGGATGTGAAGTGACGTTTTTCTAATGATTAATAATTTTGAACTTTTAAACACAAATTATCTAATTTAATTATATCATTTCCATAAATATTACTTCTTGCTTTGATTTTTTTAGTTTTTACTTTTCACCCATCACCATGAAAATAGAATGTTTAATGATATTTCCTGTCTTGAGTTAAAAAGATTGAAAACTCATGAATAATTGCCATATAATGCAGAAACCTAATCATAATTAAATAGTGTAGTTTATGTCTTTTCTGACCTTACACTTGTTACATGAATCAATACGAATAAAGTGGAATAAAGAATTTACTTTTTTGTTGTCAGAAATATAATTTTGAGAATATTTAAAAATTGTATTTTCTCTCTCTCTCTCTCCTCTCTCTCTCTCTCTCTCTCTCTCTCTCTCTCTCTCTCTCTCTCACTCTCTCTCTCTCTCACTCTCTCTCCCTCCCTCCCTCCTCCCTCCCTCCTTCCGTCTCTCTCTCTCTCTCTCTCTCTCTCTCTCTCTCTCTCTCTCTCTCTCTCTCTCTCTCTCTCTCTCTCTCTCTCTCTCTCTCTCTCTCTCTCTCTCTCTCTCTCTCTCTCTCTCTCTCTCTCTCTCTCTCTCTCTCTCTCTCTCTCTCTCTCTCTCTCTCTCTCTCTCTCTCTCTCTCTCTCTCTCTCTCTCTCTCTCTCTCTCTCTCTTTCTCTTTCTCCAAACTCTCATGTTTTTTTTTTTTTTTGACTGTCTGATGAAGTAAGGAAAACATGTTTTCCTTCTTTCTATAGACAAACTGAATATACAAAATATACCTCTGGAACGATTTTAAAGAAATCTAAGGAGATAGAGGGTGAAAATGGAGCTTGGTAAGATTAAGTTAAAAATCCTTCATTGCAAAATGATTCAAATCACTTAATCAGTTAACATAAGTTCAGACGTTACTTTTTCTCGTCTTTCTCCTTCAATTCTTTCAAGTGGTTGTGAATGTCAAACATGAGACTCTGGTGTGTATGCCACTTTCTCATTCCAGAAACTGTTGAAAGATAAACCAAATCCTTTATCTCAAAACCATAATGAATATCAAAAGGAGAGAGTTTTGTTGTTGTCTTGTTTTTTTTTAAGAAAATGGAAGAAAAGATAAGTGTCATCTGGCAAAAATTACGACAAAAAAGACTCCAATATTTTGCTACAATTAGTACATCTTCAATCATTTTCAGGCCTTTGTGTGACCAACAAGTCAAATTCTAATGGCTTAAAAGAAAAACTAAAAGTTCATAATGATAATTTAACATTAGGAAGGTCTTAAAGGCAAAACTGTAGGCCTATCCCTGCTTAACCAGAGTATTCTAGCAATGAAAGGAAACATAAATTGAACCAAAGGGAATTACATTGCAAAATACAGTCAATATAAAAATGGTGTACAGGCCAAACTCCCACTAGTCTTTCAATTAAATGTTTAAAGCAATTTTCGTTTTCAAATATTAACATATTTATACATCTTTATGAAATTGAACAAGCAAACTGGATGAATGAAAATTTCTTGGTAATCAAAATATTCAAATTGACCCTTAGCCTAACAAACTTACTCGTCAACTTTTTCCTCGTGTGATTTTACCTTGTTGTTCTCTTCACTTGAAGTAGTTTTTCTTCTTTTTATCTCTGGAGGGCAAATTGAATATAAAATTTTATTTCTCATCTGAATCACAGAGATGAATGTTGCATTCTCTTTATCATAAAGAAAATAAAGAAAATACAGAGAACAATTTTGTTGATATTTCAATGATAAATAATTGTGAAATATGTTCAACCGCATTGTAAAAGTCACTTAATTATTTTCTCGTTTTTGAGATAATAACAATAAATCTAACATAGTTTAATTGCAGACAGAATACCTTAAAAATCTGTCAAACTGAAATATTACGTATGCAAAAATTAATTTTATGTACTTTGATTCAGCAAACAGTTTCAATAAATATTTATTTACCTGACATAATCTGATACACATAAACTGAAATATAATGCTTTTCATTCAAATTTGCTTTCTGCAGCTAAGTTCTCCTACTGACAACCTAAGATTGATGGTTTTCAACCATTATCATAAGAGTTCTTCAATTTCAGCTCAAATTAGTTCCTCAAAATTGACGGCAATCAAGAGATAATTATACCTTACAAAAGGAGGTAAATCTACTTACTCTTCATTAATGTCTGTGTACCATTTCCTATCAAAACCAGGTTTGTTTTTCTTATTATTTTCCGTCTCCTCACCAGCCACGTCATTGCCTGATTCTGTTTCTTTCTCCTTTTCTTGTGCTTCTGCCTTCTCTTTAACCTTGTCAATGTTAAAATGGCAACAGTTCAAGTTTTACCATAATGACAGAAACAACAACAGCAACTACAACAATAAAAGCATTCATATCTGAGAGAAAACGCTACTTTTTCTTATCTTGGCAAATGGATACAATGATGATAGTGATGCATTCATTGAGCGCCTCTCATCCGGCCGGAATGCTTGATGGTGCTTTACAGTAAAATATTAAACACAATTACAAATTACATCAAAATGCACAACAAAGAAAAAAGAAAAGAGAAAAAAGAGGGGCAACATGACTGAAAGTTGAAAGTAAAGACTTTTCAATAAAAGACCATGTTTTAGTAGGCATGATGATCAAGCAAACATGAAATCTGTGCACAACATGTAGACAGTTACTTAATCGGTTAACACAGATAGTGATTGTGAATGCCAGACATCAAAACAATGTAAGCCCGGTCCTTTGTCACTTAATATGAAAGTTTCATAAGACGTTCTAGTCAGCTGTCAACAACAGTGGTCATAGGATTGCAGACAAAAACTTTGCTCACAATAGAGGCAATGCAATCCATTCCTATCGCATCCGTTTGCATAGAATTGTGTGGATGGCTAGACACGGTGACGCAGGGTGTGAAGTCAAGAACATCGTTCTGGTGGTCTCGCTTGATGACCTACGTTTCAACTGTCTTGAGACACTGATTGATAATGGTTATGATTGATTATGACCCATTAGCACATAATCTAGAAGTGAAGTGGTGGAGCCAATAACGTAAGACTACCTAATGGTCTTTATGGACAGGTTAAGGTTGTGATTGGTTGATTAAATTAAGTGGTTGCAGTCGCGTTGGACAGGTGGTCGCTATGGAGAGAGACAAAATTTATAAAAAAACTCAAGGGAGTCAAATATTGGTGGTCGTTACGGCAGGTGTTTGGTCTGGACATGTGGTCGATATGGCAGGTTGGACTGTACTACTACTACTACCACAGTGGAATCTCTCTAATCGAGAACCCAGGAAACCCGCCCAATCAGGAAGAAATCCCAGGGAACAGAATTTTGTCTATATATTTAACCTCTAAACGGGAAAGGTGCCCGACGGGACAATTTTTCGTGGGCTTGCATTGATTATCATCACTCCATAATTACTTATCCCGCCATTCACTTTGTTATCCAAATTTGGTTTCCTTGGTAAATCATCGATTATTACACCTGCATTAGTGTTACACGTGTTATACATTGACTTGACTTGACTTATACCCTTGTACCCAATGAAGTTTCTCCACTTCACTCTGTCCTGCGCCATCATTTCTGTCTCGTTTTAGGAAAGGCCCAACATTACATGATACATACGCGATGTCGCAGGTGCCAGTTCACGATGACCATAAATCAGACACACTAGATATCCAGTATGAAAGCGTGAAATCAGGCATCGAACCAAACCTTGCTCGCCCACCTAACAAAGCAGTATGGTGTTGACACGGGGCAGCGATTAGAAAGCAGACTCGTGCACTGCAATAGTCTTTTATTGCCGACTTAACCTGTTAATGACAAGGATGAACACGCGAGGAGATTTAACAATCCACTATGCATTCTTGATTACATTTCTTATCTCTCTACTGTCCAACGAAGCTCGACTGTGAGTGACATCACAGATGAATGCTATGTTTGTTTTGATAAACTGGTCCTGTGTCTTTTGTTTGTTTAATTCTGTATTTTACCACTCACAGAAGAGCTCAGGTACCTCAAACTGTTGAGGGAAAACCAAAGTCCCGGGGAAAGGCCAGAAACCTGACTAATCGGGACAATTTTACAATCCATCGAGATTTCCCGATTAGAGAGGTTCCACTGTACTACTACTACCACCACCACCACCACCACCACCACTACTTCTTCTCCTATTACTACTATGTAACATTATAATAGTATTGAAAATGATAATAATAATTATAAATACTCTTTTCACTATTTCTACTAACCCTTTTCTTTCTATGTCGCTCTTGTTGTTCTAAAATGGTTCCCCTGATATAAGGAAGGTTCTGTGGAAGTTAAGGGACAAAGTTAATTATACTATCAATTTCAATAATGGATGAAAGCACATCACAATGTAGATGTAATAAAGAATTATTATTTTTTAATTCAAATAAATTTGGAGTGAGTGAGTAAATGAGATTTTGAAATCAAGTGGTAAAATATCTTTTATAAATCTGGGTGTAAACAGAGAGAAAAAATAGTGTGATCCTTTTCACATTTATTTCACTCTTGTCTCTGTAGTTAAATGATTCAAGGTGGGATTCAGGAAACATCAAAAACGCATCATTGCGTTGGGGTGAGCATGTATAGGTAAGAATTATCTTATGAAAGGATTGACAGAGACAGTTATCTTATGAAAGGGATGACAGTGACAGTTATCTTATGAAAGGGATGACAGTGACAGTTATCTTATGAAAGGGATGACAGAGACAATTATTTTATGAAAGGATGACAGAGACAATTATTTTATAAAAGGGATGACAGGGACATTTATCTTATGAAAGGGATGACAGAGACAATTATCTTATGAAAGGGATGACAGTGACAGTTATCTTATGAAAGGGATGACAGAGACAATTATTTTATGAAAGGGATGACAGAGACAGTTATCTTATGAAAGGGATGACAGGGACAATTATCTTATGAAAGGGATGACAGAGACAATTATCTTTTGAAAGGGATGACAGAGACAATTATCTTTTGAAAAGGATGACAGAGACAATTATCCTATGAAAGGGATGACAGAGATAATTATTTTATGAAAGGGATGACAGAGACAATTATCTTATGAAAGGGATGATAGAGACAATTATCTTATGAAAGGGATAACAGAGACAATTATCTTATGAAAGGGATGACAGAGACAGTTATCTTATGAAAGGGATGACAGAGACAGTTATCTTATGAAAGGGATGACAGAGACAGTTATCTTATGAAAGGGATGACAGTGGCAGTTATCTTATGAAAGGGATGACAGAGACAGTTATCTTATGAAAGGGATGACAGAGATTAGTATCTTAAGAAAGGGATGACAGAGACAATTATCTTATTAAATGGATGACAGTGACATTCATCTTATTAAAGGGATGACAGTGACAGTTATCTTATGAAAGGGGGATGACAGTGACAGTTATCTTATGAAAGGGATGACAGAGACAATTATCTTATGAAAGGGATGACAGAGACAGTTATCTTATGGAAAGGGATGACAGAGATAATTATCTTATGAAAGGAATGACAGAGACAGTTATCTTATGAAAGGGTTGAAAGAGACGCCATATACCAGAAGTTCTCTCATTAAGGACATGAGTATGTTCTTACAACAATTCTAAATGCCTTCATCTAAAACCCATAAGAAGTCTGGCAGCTTATGCTCATAAAGCTGCAATTAATGATATGCAACATTATGGTACCAGTAGCCATTCTATTTGATCCAGCAACAATAGTCCTCATTATTTGCTTTTCCACATGAAGCGTCAATTCTAAACTTTTATTTTTAAATCATCTTCTTCTTCTTCTTCTTCTTCTTTTTCTCCTTCTCCTTCTTTTTCTCCTTCTCCTTCTTTTTCTCCTTTCTTCTTTTTCTTTCTTTTCTTCTTCTTCTTCTTCTTCTTCTTCTTCTTCTTCTTCTCTTTCTCTTTCTCTTTCTCCTTCGCCTTCTCCTTCTGCTTCTGCTTCTTCTTGTTCTTCTTGTTCTTCTTCTTGTTCTTCTTTCTTGTTCTTCTTCTTGTTCTTCTTCTTCTTGTTCTTCTTTGTCTTGTTCTTCTTGTTCTTCTTCTTCTTCTTCTGCGTCTTCTTCTTCTGCGTCTTCTTCTTCTGCTTTTCTTCTTCTTCTTCTTCTTCTTCTTCTTCTTCTTCTTCTTCTTCTTCTTCTTCTTCTCCTCCTCCTCCTTCTCCTTTCTCTTCTCATTGTAATCGACTAACTCAAATCTTGAGTATTACTGTCAGTACATGAGTTATTATTTAACCACTAACTGTCCTCAAATTCTTATTTTAAAGTGATGTATTCAATTCTATTTTTGAAATCTTCAGTGCTATTGCTGATTAAAATGTACGTGACAGTAGGAAAATAAATGGGAATGAAAATAATTACCTGAATGGACTTGATTCTCTCAGACTTTTTCAATCTCCACTCCATCAAGCCACTTAAAAGAACGGATTTAAAGATTCACATTATTGATATTGAAAATTAAAACCCATGTCTGATCAGCAGCAAGAAGTATAATAGGTCTGAAGATCTGCTAATGGATTTATTAATCAGAAATGCTGTGAATGTCAGAGTTTTTATCAAACAATGCACTACTTTTACAACCATTGCTTTGTGATGAACCCAATTTCAAGTTTTGGAGTGACTATTCAAGTTCATAAGTGTGCTAAGGGGAAAAGATGAATTGAAAGATCTCTTAAAATTTCATACATTTATATGATCAAGAATCATTCTCACAATACTGAGACAGATGAGCCTCATAAATGATGGAGGATAATCAGACAAGCTACTGATCCTCAAGAAGACTCTTTTCTAACCTTTTAGTGGTAAGGACTCATTTCATGACCTTTGAGACTGACAAAACCAATTCTTCAAGAACAGAGCAATGAGGGCAGAAAAAGGAACAAGGAAAATAGAAAAAGGGGGAAGAAAACATCCTTTTGTGTGGACAGGCCTGGGCAGTGGACAGGCTTGATGCTGAGGGTCGACCATATATATGCACTTGGTCATCAAGACTTTGTGACAAATGAGGGGAGATGAGTCAAAAATACCATATGAGACTCTCTTCCATTTCACATGCAATGCCTTGAATGAGGCAGATTTTAATCTCAGATAACAAGGCTAACTGAATAACAGAAAAAAGTCAGCAGCAGTTTCCTTTACATGTATTCGATTAAGCTGCTTGAGTTAAAATGTGTTCCTTATAAACAAGTTGTGTTTTTAAACTGCTTACAATGAGAAATTTATTGTTTTTTCTAAAACCTGGTTTCAAAAGATCGTAACATAAATGTTTCCAATGTTGTAATTTCATATTGAAGCAAGATGTGTTCCTCTTTCACAAGGAGACTTGCTGAACAGTAGAACAAAAAAAATCGCATGAATAGCCCATGTGTTGCTTAACAAAATATATAAATTGTAAATACATATATATGTTCAGGGCATTATATCTACAGACACCAGCTCTTTCCAGATCCTTTGTGATGATATCAACACAATATACTTTATTTTCTTTCTTTCTTTCATTATCAATTACCAATCATATACTGATCTAGCTATTCTCTTTTCTTTCATTCTGTTTACAAGCCCAAACCATCTCAGTTGATTTATTTCTATCTTAGTTTTAATGTCATCTGCTTTGATTTGATCTCTTACTGTAGTGTTTCTGATTTTATATCATTTCTAGTATCCTGGTATACAGTTTTCAGGAATGCTTAACAGTGATATCTCTCTATAGTTTGAGCATTCCTTGATTGATCCTTTCTTGTGTATCACTTCCTTTTTCCAAGTAATCAGGCTCCTGTTTTGACTTCCATGCTTGTTGATATATTTCATGCAGTAGTTTGTCTGCTTCTCTCCTCGATTTTTAATCATTTCTAGGTAAATTTGATCTGCTCCTGTGGTCTTTCCTAGTTTGATTTTTTGTATTGCTGTTTGACTTCTTCCATGGAAATATCTACATCTTCAGTTATCTTATCTGGATGATTTTTATTTTTTTTTTGGTTGATCTGTACCTCTTGTTTCATATGTTCTGAAGGGATTGTGCAATTGCTGAAAGTACTTTTTCCATGTTTCCATGATTTCACCATCTTCCTTCATTATATCTCTTTGGTATTCTTAATTTGCCTAATTGGACATGCTTTGGTCTTTCTCCGCTTTTCATTGCTCCCCCAGAACACCTTTTAATATCCTTGATAGCTTTCTTGAAGTCTTTGTCCACACTCTTCCTGTTTTGCTTTCCTCATTTCCTCTTTGGCGATATTTCCTTTACTCATATAATCTATCCTATCCTCTGGCCTCTTTGTTTGCAAGTACTTCTTCCAGGCATCCTTCCTTTCTTTGATCATAATTTTGAAATTCTCATTCCACCATGTTGTTCTTTTCGTATCTCCTTTAATGTGTTTACTACCACAAACCTCTTCAGTGCAACTGAGAAGTGTTTCCTTCTACAGTTGCCACTTTTCTTTTATTGTGCTAGCCTTCAAGTTAATCTGCCCTTCACAGATAAATCTTTTATTCTAGATTAGCACGTATATCTGTTTTACTATAGGTTTAATTAGTTCTTTTAGTTTGAGTTTAGTAGCTTTCTTCTCTTTCCTTTTCTGTTTGTTTTATTCAATCAGATCTCCTTTTTGCAATAACTAGGTGATGATCACTAAATATTTCTGCTCCTCTATTAACTCTAGTATCAATTGTACTATAAAAAAGGTAATGACTAACTATTATGTAGTCTATGATTGACTTTCACTTCTGTCTTCATTTAGTCTTGCATATTTGTGGATATCTTTATGTGCAAAAAATGTTGGGTATTTTCATGTTATTCTTTAGGAAAAATCTATTAGTCTCTCCATTTGGAGAAGCTGTTGTCTCTCCTTCTTTATCTATGACTCCACCTGATGTTTGTGCATTGTTGCCTACTCTAGCATTTAAATCTCCTAAAACCATTCGTTCCTGTTTGGGTTTGAGATTGTCTGCAGATATTTGAAAATGGTTTTCAACAATATCTTTTCTTCTTTGGTGGCATCTACGTTTGGTCCATAAGCTATTAATAAATTAATTTCTCTTCCTTTTGGTTTAATGTCTACCTCTCATTATCTCTAGCTAATAAATTTCCAACATTCTAAAAGCTTTTCATGTCTTTTATGCGGCCTACTCCTGCTCTAGCTCTATCCTTTACATCTACTCCTGAAAAGATTAAAGTATGATTAGGTCCTGATTAGGTTTCTGTGATAGCCAAGATATCTACTTTGAATTTTTCTAATTCTTCAGCTAATTTTTGCTCTTTTCCATTCATTCCTTTGAACTTTCATGTTACAAAAATCAAAGTCTGTGTTCGGTTCCAGGGTCGTCTGCTGAAGATCAATCTGGGTGTATCATCTTTGTTGCTCTAAATTGGTTTGTTTTGGGTAAGCAGGTGATTAGCCCACTGTACCATAGGTAAGTGGTGGGGCTGCCAACTTGATGTCCCCTATCGGGCCTTGATTTTGATTTTCTGTCAGGGGTAACTCCCTAAGCCTTTTGTCCGCAAAGACCAGCCTGCAAGACAGCAGGTTTTGATTTTCTATATGGGTTAACTCCCCTAGACTTTGGTCAGCCAAGACCACTTGCAAGGCAGCAGGTTGTGATTTTCTGGTCAGGGTTAACTCCCTAATCTTTGGTCACCCAAGACCACCCTGCAAGGCAGCAGAAGACTCAGAGGGCAGGACCGGGTAATCCCCATACAGGTGCAGTACCTGTCCACTGCCCTGTATTTTATTTCCAAGCGTAAAAATGAAACTATCCCTTCTTTTCTAAATGACGAAATAGTTTCATATCATAAATATCAGATATGCCATTACTCTAAAATAACATCATTTGAAAGAATATCAGATATACTATTACTTTAAAACAATATTATTTGATTTGTTTAGTTTGGAAATAACAAAACAAACTGTAGAAAAATGTTCTTGTTTCGTTTTAAAATAAGCTATACCCCCCCCCCCGGAAAAAAGAAGACACCACAACAGACATTAGATACATGAAAAAGAAAGATAACAGATAAACAATCATGCAAAGGATAAGCAAAAGAAGTTAAGAGCAATTTATGGCAAACCTGCAATTGTGGCAATGTTGCTACAACAAATTCCCTGTAACGTTCAAAATCTGTGCAGGGATTTCCCGTTAGGAATCTGCAATTTCAAGATATTAATGCAACATGAAAGATAAATCATAACCATTCTGGATTTGACAAAGGAAATTATTGTCTGGTTCATTTATTAATTAACAAAATAACTGTTGACCTCTGACGTTGCTAGGTGTAGGCCATAAAGACTTAGCCATATCTTTAAAAATGATTTGATTATAAGCCATATAAAACAGTTATACCTGGACTGGCGAGTTTGGGACCAAAAGGTTGATTTTCTGTTGTTTGCATATTCAGGTAGGGCAATCATTTATCTACAAGTTCATGACAGAAAAATGTCCATATGACGCATAATTTTTTTTCAGAAAATATTTTGTAAAGCGAGGTAGGTAAAAACAATCAAAATTTTGACGTAAATTACCCTAATACTGACTGAGAAGATGGCAGTAAAACCCGTATACTGGCGGTTAATCGCCAAATGTAGCAACACCGAGGTGACCTGGTTTTTGCCGACACCGCTCATTGTTTCGGCCCATCGCTGTGTGATGTAAGAGGCGGTGTGCGTCAGTGTGTATGTAAACATGCGCACAAGCATAGGATATAGAGGAAAAAAACAAAAAACTGGTCATTTTGACATCTGTTTTCACAACAGTGCACATCTAAACCTAGATTTGTAATCCTCTTTACATAAGTAACAATGCCAGAGACTGTCGAAAGAGGAAGGGCGCTGCTAAAACAAGGGAAATCTGTCTGAAGCGTTTGTTTTGTGTTATTTTCTTTTGATTTTTTTACTGGCATTTTTCTCGAAATGTAGTTTTTTCACACAAAAATTCTATCTCCTCCGCCATTTACGAAATGATATATTTGGCACACAGCTTCCTCTTGTCAATGTTAATAGAATAACGTCATTTTAAAAATATATTGTTAACTGTTTGAGAAATTATTTTTTAAAAATAAAAATGCCGGTTTTGTACATTCACGATATAAAGTATTTTTTTCAATTCATCAAAAAAATTATCCAAAATATCAGAAAAACCTGACATCGTTCTTTAGATATTGAATGGAAAGGACGATCTGCACAGGTTTTGAGTGATTTCATTCATAACTAAGGGAGGAGATAGATTTCGAAAATTGGGTCAAAATCCAAGGTTATGGCCGTTTCTCTGGCAACCAAGGACGCTACAAACTTTTCAATGATATAGGATGACTGTATTTTGACAGTTACCCATGTACATATTAAAAGCAAAAATCTAAATTCAAAAGAAACAAAAAAAATCACTTCCAGGAAGCCCCAGCATACTTGTGGTATGGGCTATGAATTACGCTGACCACCTCTTAAGTGAATCTTAAGTATAAATTTGAACTCTCTCAGTAGAGATGAAAAGCTTAAGATGATGTGTGCAAAATATTTATAGCATTGTACAGCAATTATCTGCATTATTGTGTGACAACAACCTCATGAAAATCAGCCACATGTCTCTGACATGTCGAGTTTTGCCACTGCTGATATAATGATGACAAAAGCAGGTGCAAAGCATTCTTAGGAACAGAGAGAATTTTCAAGAAACCTAAAAAATTTTTACCCTATCTTAATTTCAATGCGTCCAATGTTTTATCATCATAAATGTTTACATCATGACTGACTAAAGTATTGATTAATTGCAGGAATAACGAAAGAATCAATTGAAGTAATCAATCAATCAGTAGAATAAATAAAATCAATCCATCAATAAATTATCCAATCAATAAATAATTTTAAAATGGAATACTTACAATTCTCTCAAATTGTAATTGTCTTTTAAACTTTCAATTGAAGTAAGTTCACCAACAAAATTTATTGTAAGATCAACTTTTTCAGGGATTCACAACCTTTAGAGAACAGAAAAAAATGAAAACAAACTAAAAATTTAAAAATCATTATCCACATATTTCAAAACCTTATGTTTTCAATTAGACCGCACATATTACGGTGTGAGAGTTTTTTCAACAGACTAAATCAATGATAGTTTTCCTGATAAGTTTAATAATGTATCAGTTGCAGTGCTGATCCGGGAATAAAAAGGCTTTAAAAGTGTTCTCACGATTTTCCTAAATAATTCAGGGATTAAATTACCTTGTGTTTTATATCCCCTTCAACATCATTCATTCATTTTTAATGTAATGTCAAGCATTTTAAACATATTTCATTAAGAAAGGGACTCATACGTACCTTCCAAGTTTTCAATTTTTCAACATTGTTCAAGGCAAGGTTAAGGTATTCTAGTTTTTAAGTCGACTTACATTTTCTGAAAGATATAAGAAAAAAATAGCAAACATCAAGACAAGTGAGAGGACATATCTGTATACATAAAGCTGAACGTCTTTAACTTTCGCCGCTTATAACTCAGGAGCCACTGCACGTACAATCTCCATATTTCGCATGTAGATTTCAAATTGCCTGCTTTAGGTTCTTAGTGAATAAACTCTTGAATCAAATCAGTATTTGATTTGATTGGGAAATGATTGTTTTCCTGTGATCCACAAAACTTTTTTATAGTTACGAATAATAATAATAAAAACAGTTCTTGTATGGCGCCCCACCACCAACGCAATACATGTTACGCATAACAAACATATTTCAAAGCATAGGATGATAATACAAAAGACAGTTGACATTAATGAACTACATTTATGACAGCAGTGAGAAATATGAATCTGTGTGGGTTTTATGGCTATGTGGAAAACATGTGTGTTTTAAGTTTTTTTCTTAAATGTCATAGTTGATTCTATTTCTCCTAAGTGTTTGGGATAGAGAATTCCAGACTTTCTAGGCGCAAAACGAGAAAGACTTTTCACCAACTATTTTTAGGCGTCCACGAGGAACTATTAACTTTTTTGTATTGGCTGAAGATATAAGCTGCCAATTTGGAACGTATGGAATGATCATGTCAGATAGGTAGGTGGGATAATTATAGCATATGCATTTGTGACAGAGAGTAATCAGTTTATAAAGAATTCTTTTTTCTACGGGTCGGAAGAGTGTAGCATGATGCTTTTCTTCAGAATTAATCTTGTGACATTGTTTTGGGCAATTGAAGTTTTAACAATCTACGTTGTGAAACTCCAAACAATAATGAATTGCAGTAATCAATTTTTGACAAAACAAGAGAATTTACAATTATGTTAGCTATACTTCTAGGTAAAAGGTGTTTATGGTGTTAATATTATGAATATCGAAATTGCTTTACGTAGTAACTGATTTACAGTACTTGACATTGAGAAGCCACAATAAAAAAAATATGCCAGGATTTCTTGAACTTTCTGAAAACTTAATGTTGGTGTCACAAATAGTTATTTCAAATTCCTTGTCCTTGTTCCTTGAATTTTGAGTGTCCAGTAACAAAACTTCCGTTTTGTCTCCATTGAAAACAAGTTTGTTCAAATCCATCCAATCTTTTATGATAGAAATACAATTTTGAAAGGATGACACCAGCAAGTGAAAATTTTCTGGGAATACTGAGCCATAAATCTGGGTATCATCAGCACAAAAATGATATCCAACGTTGAATTTTTTAATTTCTTTAACGAGGGTCTGTGTGTATAAGGTGAACAGAATCGGTCCCAATACGGAACCTTGTGGCACTCCAAATCTTAGACTATGACTGTCAGATTGTAGCCCATTGACCATTCCATTTTGCGGACGGTCAGTGAGATATGATTTGAACCATGCAAGGGCAGTGCCTTTTATGCCAAAAGTATGTTCTGATCTTTGCAGCAAAACACTGTTGTCAATGGTACTAAAAGTGGCTGACAAGACTAACAGACCCATAAGAGCAACCTTACCAGAGTCAGCTTCCACTAACAAATCATTCATAACTCGCAGAAGACCTGTCTCTGTACTGTGGTTGGCTCTATAAGCTGATTGAAATGTTTCTCGTAAACTGTTTGACTGTAAATGAGCCATAAGTTGATGTAAAATTACCTTTTCTAAAAATGAATTATAACGATTAGATCTAATTTCTCGATTTCTGATCATTATAATAAAAAGTCTGCATAACTTCAGTATCAAGTACTACATAATAAGCATGGGTAACTTAAGCATCAAATACTAGTTTGATTTAATAATGGTATTTGATATCAACCGCAACTGATACAGTGGTTTCTGCGTTAACCATAGTCAAGGTTCAAGAGACCCAGCTTTAAAAATAACGAAAATGATAATCCAACATTATTTACGGGTATGCTTGTTGACAAATAAATAGACAAAAGTAGTTTCTATTTATGTAATTATTTGAAAACAAAGAGAACCAATTGAAATCAGTCTTAGATCTTTAAAAAAAAACTTATCTTAAAAAGAAAATGATTATTATGACAGTTTCTCCTAGGCATAAGGAAACATGGTTATATGTGCTTTCAAAAATGTACTTTAAAAGAAATTCCAAAAATCAAGAAGAATTTTAAGCCAATTTAAAATGTTTCTTATTGCACAACAAGCCATGGATTTAGCCATCGATGGCTGACATTTCATCAAATGTGTTTTGGACCATTTCCATTCAGCCATAACCTACAAAATAGCAGTGATAGCCTAACATGTATATCTATGCACTTTGCCTGATGAACCTTAACCATACTTTCTTTTCACAAATAAACATGTCCTTCTCAAGCTGAATGAATGACTACAGTTTTCCAAAATGTGAAAACCATATATGCATAGAGTTTCAAATAGCCTTTATTATATTACAACCAACTTTTTGTTTGTTTTCTCAAGGGAAATTTTAATTGACTCTAATAAGATATTGTATATATGCTTTTCTGCTTTTCACTCGCTTTAAACAAAAATTTCTTATCACTTTTATAGAAATGTAGCGAGTCAATAGCTTTTAATTTAAAATAAACAAATAGAGCAATGTACAAAAACAAACCAAAGACAAAACAAAAGCATTTACACGACTGTAAGTGTCATAATATCATTTGCTGCAACCACTTTGTTCAAAAGTAAAATGTGAGACCTCACCAATTTTGGGAATCAGGTTGCTCTGAAGATATAAGATCTTCAAGTCTCGACACCATCTATCAATATGCTCAATCCTGCAGAAAATATTAAAAGAGAAAATACTAAAGGAGAAAATTTACACAGGAGAATAAATGTAAAAGCTGGTACTTATTTGCTTAAATAAACATTTTAAAGCAATGAAACGTAACAAAAAAATAAAATAATGAGAATGACATCGCTGCTAACGGGTACCAAAGTCCAAATGTTTCAAATTAAGTAGAAATCATATCCATGCACATTACCAACTAAGTATCAAACCTAAAATTGTCGCTGTACAAGAAAAGAAAAAGGGAAAATTCTGTCACCTTTCAATATCCTGCTGATGAAGGGATATTTCCTCCAACGTGGAAATTTGCAGTTCATTGTGCTCTGAGCGTTTTCTTACTAGGTCTTCTGTAACTGTAACAGAGAAAAACAGTTTGTCCACAAGGAATAATTTACGTAATTGAATGCATATATGTATAATAAGAAATCAAGCCTTTCCCCACTAGTCCAATTCTTAAAATTCTTTCTCCTTCTTTTTCACTGTAACAAAATTTCACAAATAGGGCTTCACAACCTTGGACTAGATTCTTAACAAGCACACTCTAACTTCAACTGGTATAACAGCAGTGGGTACAGCATCATTGGCGACCCAATTTGCTCTTTGTCTCGGATGTCAATAATTTTATATCCCTGAGATTCTCTTCTTAATGTGATGGAATGCTACAAAGAACAAACTTCCAAGACATTTGTAGAATCTAAGACTGAAATATTGTGACCATATCCAGAATCATTGCTCTTCTTACATAATAAGCTTCATTGAGAACGTAAGCACAGCATCATTGCAATGGATAACCTACTATTAACTTGTTGCAGTTACAGAGTGATGGATCTAATCCTACATCTGTGTCACACAATTTTGACCTATTTTCAAACAGGTATAACATCTATATTTATGACGATAAAGCGGAATGGATTCTTGCTTATGATGGAGAAAATTCTTAGCATTACAATGATGTAAATATTCTTATATTGTTTGCGAAAAATGTATGGTTTTCCACTAAATCTGCATCACTAGTGCAGGAGAAAACTATTTTTT
>JAXRKP010000196.1:370000-397500 GCA_037039925.1 Doris montereyensis | reverse complement strand
ATACAGGGGAAAACTAAGTTGGGGTTCAGTTTGGATGGGGATAAAAGAAAAACACAGCCTGTTTTTAAGATGTTTTTCAGTTGATGCAGTGTTTTAGGGCTATTAGCTATATGAGATGGGTTTCGATCATTTTCCCCAATCTGAGACTATGAAAGACTCAATACAACGTAGTTTTTTTAACTCTTGTAAGCAGTTTAGATGTCACTGACAGTGTGGGACTGGGACTGAGAATTGAAAGTGACTTACTTTCGTTTGCTTTTATATTGACCATATTTCTAACAGTGAAATTGGGTACAGCTGTCTATTTTGAATAATTTGCATAATGGGCAACACTGCATTATAGATGCTGTCTAATATCAGATTTACCTTCATAAACTCTATCACATTCCCTGGTGGGGTAATGTTTAAATTTTGTCAGTGAAAAAAATGTCAATAATAAATGAACATGACATTTTATGTTAAACCATCTTTAAATATTGTAAATATAGTGAAATTAAATTTCCATCGAATTATAACCTCTGTTTTAGATACAATAATCACTTTAGATTAGGTTAATTAAGTGAGTTAAAGCTAAAAACTCTGAATAACGGCTATAATTGTGTTCTTTGTGAAACCTGGACAGTAGGGAATACAGTAGAGTACAGGCAGCCGAAATGAAAAATCTAAGAAGAGTAGTAGGGAAAACTAAAAGGGACAAAATCAGAAACACAACAATAAGAGATCAAACCAAAGCAGATAGCATAAAAACTAAGATAGACATGAATCAACTGAGATGGTTTGAGCATGTTAACAGAATGAATGACAATAGAATAGCTAAAAACTCGAGGTAAAAGACCAAAAAGCAGACCTCGGAGAAAGTGGGAAGAAGATATACAAAGAGGCATTAACGCAAAGAAATTTAACTTTCATTGAAGGAAACAGAAAATTTCAGGACAGGGCAGCCTGGAAAAGATCATTTCAGGCATCTACAACCCATACACGGAAGGTAGAATGGGAGCTGATAAAGAAAGAAAGATTGTGTTCTTTGTCACTATTGTCAAATGCAACAAATTAAGTATTTTGGACTTTGCAAAACACTGCTGGCCAAGACATTAATAAAATATGAATGATGATAGATTATATTGAAGGGACAAAATACAAGCATTAACATTAATTGAAAAATATGAACGATTAAAATATCAAAGGAGAAAAATACAAACATTATGGCAGACACACGTTAATTTGTACATCGCCTGCCATTTTGATTGTCTCTGCTCTCATTCTCAGTGGGACAAAGTTGTTAGCTGTGTTGTTTGGTTAAAATTTTCTTGCCATCGGTCAGACCATGAATGACTCATCCTTGCAGTGACCATGGACAGGTTGATACCATAATTTTTATATTGAACTAAAACTACAAGTTAGCGCATTATGTCAGGCTCACATGATCAAAGACATTGCATGAAATGAAAATATGTTCCTCTAAAATAAGTAAAAAATATACCAACATTTTAACAATAAGACCTAGGCCCTACTGGTTTCAATTGTTAAGTAAGGAATATGTGAGAGAGTAGAAGGGTGGAGTTTAGTTACGGTTTGAATTTGTGCTTATATTATTAAATTTGCAATGGTTATTTTCAGAGATTGAATTTAGAACATCATTCACTTTTGATTTTTAAGTACACACACGGTCCAATTTTCATTAATTAATATTATCTATTTATTCTGTGAATTATTTTTGAAATCCATTTTAGATCCCAATAGAATTGGAAAAAGAACAAGATTTGGATCCACATGGTAATCCAATCAGGGATCAAGATGGAAAATACGCTATCGATGTGGATTTAGAATGGTGGTGGTGTTGATCAAGACCCTTCTAAGAGTCCACAGGGCTACCCTGATAAGTAAGTCTTCTTTTTCTCTTTTTTTATAGACACAAAACTGGGATTAATTATATGCTCATGCTGTGCAAATATTCCTAACTGCTTATTTTCATTTATCTAACGACTGGTGTAAATGATTCTCATGGATGAATATTATTGACATGGATGCATTATCAATGATTGTCATAAATGTTTTGCGCATGGATGTGTGTAATTTTTAGGTGTGCAGGGTGTCCAGGTAAGTTGGAAAGTCAAATTTTTGGTCGTTTTTGTTTTTAAACAGGTCAGTTTTTTAAGAAAAAAGAAAACAATGTGCAATGATTTCGATGGCATGTTCTGAAGTAATTTCTGAAGTTGGAGGGTCATCTGATTCTCGTTTGTCATTCCTGGTCCTGAGGCCATTTTTACTAAATTGGACAAAATTTAGTTTATTGTATTGTTGGACTCAGCCATTCATTCCCCTTCACATTGACCAAACAATAAGCTCGCTTATCGATTCCTTGAATTTTCGATTTATTGTAGATACTGACTGTCAACATCTATTGAACCATGAAAGCCAGTAATTTTTGTCACAAAATGTAACACATTGTTACTCCATTTAAATCAGCACATTATAATCGGTCAAAAAATGTACATTATGACAATATTTATTCAATAAATACATTAGATCATCAGGAAAATAAGACATTTTCCGGGCACCTGATATTGAAGGTGCTGGCGAAATAGTATGAGGGAGCCTGGGCAGTTGAACGGGTCGATAAGTAGTTGTGAGCCTCTCATGGTTTTATGATGTTTTCAAAGTATTATCCTAACTCATTTCCTAGTTTTTATGTGATAGAACCCTTCCAAATAACAGAAGAAAAAAGTTTTAAATACGGTAGATGGTGGGGCTGCCACCTTGAGGCCCCCTGTCAGACCTTGTTATTTTCTGTCAGGGTTAACTCCCTTAGCCTTTGATCGACCAAGACCGACACAAGACAGCAGGTTGTTTCTGTCAGGATTAGCTCCCTTAGCCTTTGGTCAGCCAAGACCTGCAAGGCATTGGGAGACTCGTGGAGGGCGGGATCATAGACTCCAGCTGGTGCTTATCTGTCCGATGCCCAGCTATTAGGAGTCAATGGTAGATAATGTTGTTATTCTGGCAGCCTAGGCATGTCAGCTCAATCGACGCGAGGTATATTGATTTTATAAGAATGTTTACTTCAGAATAAATGTGATTTGAGATATGTATGTCAACAAATAGATGTATCTATGAAATAGATAATATCAGGAGGACATAAATATTTTATATAAATGTGATTACATGCATATTTGATCTCTTCCTTTTTCTCATTTCCCAGGGAATATACATAACTTACATACATGAAAAAATAGTCCGGCTGCCCGGTGTGGTCTTCTCCATGAAGTTATTACAGGTATTTTGCATTTGCAGAAAAGATGAAGACGTAAAAAATTTCTATCATGTATTCATTAGGGATTGAGGATTATGAGTGAGTACATCTTTCGGAGTTTACTGCTTATTAGATTCATGAGATGCAAGCAGGCTCTTCAGTTGTTCCAAGTTTTAAGCAAATTATGTAGATCGTTGTACTGACTTTATCTATATATATATATGTTTAAATTTTTTATTTTTTGAATCCCAGGCCTCTATGATACAGGTGACCCTGGTTGAGTAAGTAATAATTGAGGGAATTTACAAAAGGAGTTTCTGAAGAAGAAAAAATATTAAAGGAATGGAGAGTTTGGGACCAAAATGTTGACTTTCTGTTCTTTGCATATTCGGGTAGAATAATCATTTATCTACAAGCTTATGGCAAAAAAATACCCATTTGACGGCTGTTTTGACAGCCAATGCACATCTAAACCTAGTTTTATGATCCTCTTTACATTAATAAGGGGGGCTGCTACAAGAAAAAGCAACCACGTCTGAAGCGTTGCTTTATGTTATTTTGTTTTCATTTTCTTTACTGGCATTTTTATTGAAATATATATTTTCATACTAGAATTCTATCTCCTCCGTCATTTATAGACCGATTAGTATAATATTTAAAACAGGTTCCTCTCGTCATGTTAATAGAATGCTGTCAGGATTTTTTTTTATGTCTTGTAAACTATTTGAGACAATACAAATTTTGTAATAAAACTGCCATTTTCCAAGATTCATAAAAAAAAACTATCCAAAATGTCTTTAAAAAAACCAACGTTGTTCTTTAGATATTAATGGAAAAAAACGATCTGCACAGGTTTTGAGTGATTTTATTCATAACTAAGAGAGGAGATTATTTTGAAAATTGGGTCAAATTCAAGAGGGCGGCGTTTCCTTGACAACCACGGACACTACAAACTTTTCAAGAGTATATGATAACTATATTTTGACAGTTACTCAAATCAAGCAACACTCAAAAGCAAAAGAAATAATCATTTCAGGATCCCCGTCATCAATTTGTTATAATGTTCAAAGTGATTGAGTATTAATGATCCAGTCGGTTAAGTTAATATTGTGCTATTGTCTTGTATATATGTGGTTTGTATGTGTGCTTGTGTGTGTATGTGTTGTGCTTTGTTTGTTTTCTTTTTCTTGTTTGTTGTTGTTTTTGTGCTTTGTGTTTGTATGTTAATTGGCGTGTTTTGGAGAGTAGTTTTACCATTGTTAAGGCTTTCCTAATTTTAACTTGCTGTTCATGGCTCAATCAAGCTGACATTAGTGGAGGCAAGCAGTCAAAAAATGAAGTCTTTTTTACTCCAATTTTTGACACTTGGGAATATTTTATTGTAATTTAAACATTTTAAGTTTAAGAAGAATACCTTTCGTGAATCAAAAAACTTCTAGAGTATTCAGGAAACCTTCAGAAAATCACCATTCAAAGTATCAGACCACTTCCAAAGTATGGTGTGATTGTGTACCAGTGGTTACTGCATTCTCTGAGGTCTGAATTGATTTCATTAAGAAATGCTATCATTCTGAATCAACTTCAACAGAAGTTAAAACACTATGAGTTATTGTGTAGGCCATAACATTATCTTTTCTTAAGAGAATTTACATTTTTAAGCGTAATATCCCATTGTTTTGAATATTGTATCTATCTTTAGAAATCTACAAAATACAAATTATTAAAGATTTATAAGTACAGCTATGAGAATAAGTATTTTTTATAGATTATAGATAAACTCATCTCATTTCACTTATATCATTTGGGTGTATGAGAAAGATTGAAACTCGGTTTTAATGGGGCATAATGAGATCTAAAAGAGGACCCCCACAATGTAGGGAACATGTCAAAAGTCTACTCATTCAATCTTCACTATGCTATTTTAGTAAAAATATAAACCATTTCTCTCTTTGAGGTGATGTGTATTTATTTTATCTGTCTTTGTGCATTCCATCAAACCTTTTGGAGAATGAATACACATACTAGTCATTTTAACTTAATTTAATTTTTCTCTCATCTGTGGCACAGGTCAATGGGAAAGACTTTACTCTAGTGACTCACAAGCAAGCAGTGGAGGAGCATCCGTAAAAAGCCCCGTCTTGAGGATGCTAGTCTACCGGAAAGGTGTCCCACGGCTCAGAAGCCAGGCCCAATGGGAACGCCTCAAACTCAGTTCCAGGCCTTTCCTCAACACGGACCTCCTCCTTCCCAACAGTACATGCCACCTCAGCCTCAGTACCACCAGCAGTACTAAAACTGCCAGCAATATGCTAGCTAATGCCTTGGCAGTTTAAAAAAACAGCACAAAACATTCTTAGTTTCATACAATTGCCATGAATTTTTTTCTTCCCGGTTGTGTTTTTGTCAGTTCAGAAATACCCGTAGGGGATATTTTTCTTGATATCAGTGTGATTGGACAGCAAAGTTACGTTAAGAATTATTTGTTTTAAATTTATACACACATATGATTTTTTTACTTGAGTGCTTTTGCTAAATTGTCATTTCATTGTTACCGCCGGAGGGTGTTTTAAACAGGCACTGTCTTTAGTGACATTCCTCCCTTCAGAAAGAATGGAAAAAATGTTAGCAAGCTTGTCAAATATGGAATTTTTATAAAACATAATTGCACCCCAACACAATATTGTGAAAATGAATCTCAACTGTTTCACATTTGCAAAGTTAAACAAGTCATTCTTCTGTGTCATTTTATGTGTGAAAGATATATCCTGTTTGTCAGCTTATCCTTCTTCTTTATAAATTGGCTTGGGGCGTTTGAGCTCTGAGAGAACCCTTGAAACGGCAACCATCACAGCTTACATGTTGGCTCCATGTCTGTTGCCCAGTTCCTGTGCGTCAATTTGTTGTGATCGGGGAATCCGACAGATACATTGGGTTTCCTTATCCTTCAATATTTAAAAGATGATGAACACAAATTTATGGTATTACATACTTCTATCATTTTCTGAATTTCGTTTCCCTTCGACATATATATACGACCAAATGATTGATTGATTTGAGCAGATGTTGTAAAGCGTATATGAAACAGTTGCTACTTGAGTATCTGAGGACCCAACTGACCACGATAAAGATCTGATTTTATTTCATAGAATATGGAAGCAAGACACTTTTGCTTTTGCTTGACTCATTTTTCATATGGACTTTGTTAAGTATTGTAATATATTGATTTGTCCATGTCACAATTATCGATGTGTCATTTTAAGTACATATTTTCACCATGGAGTTAAGATCAGAGTTAGGATTGGTGAAGTAAGTCACTTGTGAAAAGACTATATGTGATTACAGTGATATTTAGATTTTGACCATGTGATATTTAGCTCTAGAAATTGCATTGGTTTACTCTTACCAATGATTCAGTAGCAGGAAAAAGGTCAACTGAAGTGATAATTTACTTCATTGATATTTCATCAACGGTTTGTGATTAAACATGAGAGAATGCTGGTTGATAGATTTATCAATTACAGATCATGAAAAGTTAAAAAGGGCATGATTATGCTTGAGAGAGGAGTTGTACCTTCATGTCACTTTTACTAACCCAACAGTATGACAGATTGACTCAAGTTCGTATTAATCTGATACTGATTTCATTTCTTTTGTTAAGAGTTTTTTTTTTAACGATTTTGGCCCAACATCTTGACTTTTCTAGGATTTTTTAGATTTCCTCTTTAAAAAAACCTTCCTTACTACAACAGACCAAACTACGCAGTGTGTGCCTTGGGAACATAAGGATCTTGTGTCCAATTTGTTCAGAGGCATGTATAATATATAACGCATTTACTGTAATGGTGTGGTCTACGATTTAAATTGTTTCATGGCCATTAATGTTGTATTTTGGTAATATTTTGAAATGAAAAAGTTTTGCGTGCCAAAATAAATTTGTATAGTCACAGATGTCAATTGTTCAAATGAATATTTTCAGGACTCTTTAGCGCCATGTTGATTCAAGATCATAGACAGTAAACATACAGGTAATTTCCTCTAAAACTTGATTGAATCAACGAGACCATTTATGAAGGAAACCTGAGACGTTGGTGCTATATTTGAGCAACACTTTCAACAAAGAACATGGCTGTGCTAAATGACACCATATCTGATTCTTTGATTTAGATGTGTAAACTAAAGGAGACCTAAGTTGAGCTACCTTTGAAAATGTGCTGTGGTATCTTTCAAAGACAAGGAATGTATTTGAAAGATCATGATTTTTTTACAAATTTTTTCGTGTAAGTGTAAGAAATGAAATCACATGAAATCTTTCTTCTTCTTTTTTTTCTTCGTTTTTCTAATTATTACTTTTCTGTATTGCTATGATTGCATGTTACTGTTTGCTGGTCTTGCATATCTTTTTTTCGTGCCATGAAGACCATTGAAACTGAGAGATGATGGTAGATTTGTGCTTGAAGCTTGGACATCAAGGTCTTATTTGATATCACTTTGTTTGTTATTTTGTTTTATCATGCTCATTTTTGTTTTCCATATTTACATTCATTTGAATCGGCCATTGTTTCCTGTAGGGGCTGATTTAAAAAGAAAAGCTTTCTTTGTTTCATTGTATAAGATCCTGTAGCTTTTTAACAATATTTTTTTATTCTGTTTCAGTTAAACTCACATGTCTGTCAAAACTGTTTAGAATGTTTTTATTCACAAAGAAAAATATCAACATTCTTCAGCCAACCTGCGGTTGTTAATGCTAGATTGTATTGGCTTTAAAAAATGTGATTGTGATACTTGAACATTTCTCGGATTACAGCGAAGAAAAGATGGCATACATTTATATTTTTGTTTGTTTGTTAGTTTTTTCTCTACAAATCTATGTTGAATACTTTAATTATAGAGCTGAATTAAACATCGGAAAAATAAACTCTTGAAAACAAAATTTTTACAATTTCATTTATGCATAATGAAATAGAAAAAACCCATAGAAAACATTCATATTTTATAACAGTTTACATTCAATGGAACTACCATGGGAAACTCTTGACTTAATTGCTTTAAAGAAAATTTTAAAAAGCTTCATATCATAGACGCGACCCTTTTATTTTCCATTGTCCTTTTCATTTTGCATGTCAAACATTGCAATGACCTTGACATTTTTGGTGCTGACCAGTCCTTTGTTCTTTGTTTTCTCTTTTCTTTGTAATATCTAACTCAATAAACGCATTTGATTATATTATATATATATATATATATATATATATATATATATATATATTATTGATGCCAAGACAATTTGAGTACTTATGTTTTTTAACGTTTCGTTTTGTTTTTAAAAAGGAATGAAATCACAAAAAGTACACAAAAATAAACAGGGAATTTGACTTTTTGCATCAATGAAAAGTTTGGTTGTCAATGAGTTAATAAAGCTGGATTTCCTGGCTGAAACATTTACTTTTAATGCTCACTGCTTCCTCTTTTTTTTTGGTTTCTCTTCTTGATATTTTGTGGCGTGGGTGGCAGAATGGCTGCCAGACTGAGTTATGACGTCTCGGGTTCAAATCCTAGTAAAGCTAGATCGACATTGTGTTCCTTGGGAAAGACTTGTAATACGCTATTTTCCCACTCAACCCAGGTACAAATGGGTACAACCACTTGCTAAGGAGTAAAAACCTGCGTCCGACTAGCATCCTGTCCAGGAGATGACAGTTGTGAGCTTTTCCACTTCATGCCATAGAAACCAGGATCAGTGTCAGCTCTATGCGCCGTAACGGCCTTGAAGGAACTTTACTTTCTCTGATATTTTAACGTGTACAAAGTGCAATGCCACATTTGGCCTTTTAAACGTTGATGAGGCTGTTCCTCCTATATAATCGCTGATTTCTTATTTACATGTTTATCATTTTGAGGTCTGTCTTAGACATTGGTCATATCATGTTTTGTCAAATAAAAGACTTACATTGTATACATATACATACCTACCTGCCTAATTACCAACTTGCTATGATATACATAAATGCATACATATATTTCTACATCCTATATATTATTATAATTATATACAAACATACATCCATTCATGCATATATATATTGTTATAATTATATACAAACATACATACATACCTGCATAAATAATAAATGCATAAGCCTCCTTACACATGTAAATGCCTTTCAGTGCACATTGTGCATATGACACACGCATATACTGGACATTTAAAGATATGAATAAATGAATACAACTATTGCATATGGATCAATTTTGGAAAACAAACACATTCTTTCTCAAATATCTAAATATAATTTTTCCTCATTCTCTCCATAGTATATCAATTCAAAATCAAGGGATGAAAGTAACTTAAAAGCATCACTGCTCTATATCCATGTCAGTGAGCATTTCCTTCCAACCGTTATTCGTAAAACAGTTGTTTTTATATCTTTACTGAAAAGTTGTCAAATGCTCCATTCGCAGATAACGCCCTGTAGTGACAATGTACGCATACACCTATACATACAAATTGAATCACCATTAGTTACAATAACATCATTATATCTAGTAGCTAAGAAGTCCACCTCTGGTGTTGGTAGGTTTTAGATCTAAATTGTAGTCTACATCATGATTCTGCTGATGAAAGACTTGAAAGACATACCTGTCTGTTCCTTTTGTCTAATTGTCTTTGTTTTAGTCAGAGCCTTCTGTTTTTCATCTTTCATGCATGATTATCCTCCAGATCTAAATTTTTGTAGATCTAATTGGCTCAATTTTGAAATCAAGGGCGTCTTTTATCGGTTCATTTCCGATTCTTAAAAAATCTAAACATGGCTTCTTTTTTTTTTTTGGTGAGTGCTCTTTTGTTCATGGGTATGGCTTATAAATGAAACTGATATATTTTTAACCTTTTGAATTAATGCAACTCTACATATAATTTTGAAGAAGTACGCAAAATTTCAAGGTTTCCAGTTGCTACATAAAAATCTGATTCAACGTTACATGATCCAATTCTATGTCAATTATGTACAGATTCTATATCGAATTGAGAGAATATGTAAAGATCAATAGATATCTGTTTGAGAAATCTATGCTTAGCATTTAATGTGTGAATTGTGGTATTATCACCATCCATCCTTGTCTGCCATAATTCAGACATATATCATCGGTTAAACTGTCTAAACGCGCAGAGTACACAGTATATGTATATATGGGATAGGAGATCTGTTCTTCAAATGATCAAATGCACGCTTTTTTCATGTTCATAATATTATAAATATTGAAAGCCTTGATCTAATAGAAAGACTCCAGTGGTGTACATGACCTAAATGCAAAGTTTTCTTCCCACCTTGGAAACTCCAACCTCGTAATTAAAGGAGTGGACTTCTTTGTTTAAACCTTTTTTTTTTTTAATCAATTTTCCCGTGTAAACCTATTGTGTGTACAACTGCTTATTTCTTTCCTTTCATTATATTCTAAAGACTAAAATAGTTATTAAATTGAACTCCTAAAAGCACAACAGCACTATGGGATGATCTATTACGTTTACGCTTTCCCTGAAAAACTACGTCACTCAGAGTCAGACTTGTGTGTTTAGACAGAATCAATAACGACATGTGACATGTCTCCAGGGAATTTATTGTTGAGCTTTCTTTTTTTGTACAGTTCTGTTTTACTTTTGCTTGTTTGACAAGGTGTTGAAAGCCCTTGAAATTATGAAAATTCCCGTTCTTGCCTCCAGGTCAGGATGTCATTAAAACAATTTATCATGTCAGGTTATCTTACAGGGTGGTTTCAGTGTGTTTTGTGGGGTTTTTTTTCTTTGTTTGGGTCTTTATCAATTATATAAAATATTGCTCTTTTGTTTTTTTTTTTTTTTTTTTTTTTTTTTTCCACATGTAGGACTAGATTGAAGGTGATGCCTATCTGGATGTTAAAATGAAGCTTGCCTGGGTTCAGGGTTTTGTAGTTCAAATCCAATGATGCAATAACTCAGTAATGTAAGTCTCTACTCTGGACAGGGAAGCATAGAATTTCCTCTTGACTCTTTTGCTATTTAGAAATAAAATTGGATTCCATATAATCTCCAAGCATCAATAATATAATTACTGTAATGTAAAATCTAAAACCAATACCTTCCCTTTCTCCCTCCCTCCCTCCCTCCCTCCCTCCCCCTCCCTCTCTCTCTCTCTCTCTCTCTCTCTCTCTCTCTCTCTCTCTCTCTCTCTCTCTCTCTCTCTCTTCTCTCTCTCTCTCTCTCTCTCTCTCTCTCTCTCTCTCTCTCTCTCTCTCTCTCTCGCTCTCTCTCTCGCTCTTTCCATCTCTCCTTTTCACTCTCTCACGCTCTACCTCTGTCTCTATCTTTCTATCTATATATCTGTCGCTACCCCATCACATTATAGACATGACAAGTTTAATTAAAACTAAAAGAGTGAATTTTAACAAGAATGTCCAGTAGAACTAGTTTTACATTGATAGAAATCCTCAGAAGATTTTCTTAAATTATTTAAATGCTTTAGGATTTCTTAAAATTAAACATCATGCTATTATATCGCCCATTGTTTAAACAAAACGGAACTCAGTGTGGCTCATCACAGACGGATGAAAAGGTAGTACAGTTCAGTGGCAAAAGTGACGTTGGCTATCATTCTCATGAAAACATGTACATCTATAATATATATAAATGTATGTGTCAAACGGGCGGATGGCAATGCTTCTGGTAGGTCCAACTTTTTCCTTTCACTTTTTCAATTATTTTTCATCCTGCTGTTTCCTCTGAATTCACCCATCGCGGCATACGGTGGATGGGGTAAATTTCAATAAAAAACAAAACAAACAAAATCATCCACCAACCTTTCGATTTTTATTTTTATTTTCACAAATCGAATATAGTATCTACATGATGAACAAAATATCAGTTGACAAAAATATTAATATAGATTGTATGTTACTTAAAGAAATCTTTTTAGTAAGTTAATGTGTTTTCAAGACAAGGTGTCAACCATGCAACCAAAAGATCATGGGTTCAAGCCCCAACGGGTTGAAAAATTTCCTCAAGTTTTTTTAAGTAAATCCCACCCCCAGGTCCATACACAGTGGGAATGTTTATTCCATATGCAGCAAACTCTCATTTATTCTTGATGCACTTACACTTGCATTGGTTAAAAAGTTTTTAAGCCCCATTGGAGATGCATTATATTAGGAGGCCCCATGTGCAGATCACAACGACTTGTGCATGCCTTAGCTGTTTCAAGTATTTACAGGGCAGTCCAGATAAAATTTAAGAACCGTATTTTAGTGGTGGATGTGGGTAAAATACAATAAAATCAAAATCAAAGACATGTTTTCACAAGAATAGTAGCGATATGTCTTATGTGTTAAAAATGTTATTGTTTATTTTAGTTTCTACAATCTAAGGGCTTTCAAGGTAAATTTGAATATGAGTTTGGTAGAATCCGTAGGCTAATTGACTGGACAAGGTACTCTTTTTTGTCTTACTTGTGAGGCTTTGTGGCAAAACTGCAGTATTCTGAGTTTGTAATCATGATGTCCCTGGTTCAAAAGCCTTGGCTGGCCCACATGGTTTTTCATAAAGTTGTTCACTTAGGAAAGGTACTTGGCTTCACTCTGTTTTCCTCACTCGACTTGGGTACCCAGTTAAAGGTAGAGAAAGATCTTGTCAGTGTGTTAGTACGAAGCGCCTAACCAACTACTGTACTGTGTGTTCCTCAGGAAAATGAGGACTTTGAATGAACTAGCCTGCTGAGGGATAAATGATGTACCATCAGTGAGCCTGTTCTTTAATCTTTTATCTTAATTTTTCATTGAGGGATTGGAAACGCCAACTTTATATTATGTCTTTTTGATTGGCTAAAAAAAATCCCAACAAAGTATCTAAAGACACCACCATGGCTGATGGAATTTCATGGGCTATCATGAGTGAAAGAAAAATTCAAGTCGACACTTAAACCCTTTAGTTCACTATTTATGGTGAATTTTAATAACGAAACGAACAAAATATTATGTATCATATATAATTTTTTTAACGGAAGAGGAAAGATATGATCTGTACTGTATCTCTTTTTTTCTTCTTTGATGTATGCATTGATTTTTTAGGTTATTTCTTTTAGTTTGTACAAATGACATATGCTATATGAAATGAAATATATGATGTTTGCTTTCTGTGATTTATATTAAGTAGAAGCTTTGTTTTTTATGTCTTTTTTTTTTTAATGTCATTTTAGTATGATTTTTCATATCGCTACTTTTTATATTATCTATCATTCAAGTTAATTTCCTTTTTTTAGCTTGATTTATGAAGAATGAACCAGTGAAAAATTAAATAAATCTATCATCATACTTAAAGACATTGTTCTTTATCATTTTCAAACAAGAGCAGGTGGTTTGTGCGACAGTCTGTCTGATCTTTGAATGGCTATGGTACTCTTATGAACAGGTAATCTAAGTAAGTACCGAGAGTAACTTTAAAGATACTGGTAAAGACCATATAAAAAAATTCATACACATGTATTTGTAGCAACCCTTCTCAGAGTTTCATTTTTATGACATGGATCCGTCCTGTTACTTTCCCTCCTGTTATGTCTGTGTTATGTGCGGTAGTCATTCCTAGGGATTCAGACATGAGTGGAGTGTCTCAGCATTACAAAACTTTCGTTTGATCTAATTTTATGGCTTTCAGCTTTTTATTGGAAATATTTATAAAACAAGTAATGTTCCTTCAAGGCCGTTATGAGCCAGAGCTTATCTCAGTTTCTACAGCGCGAAGCGGAGCAGATGATACTAATCACCTCCTGGCTAGGACTCTAGTCTGACGCAGGTTTTTATTCCCAATCTAGTGCTCATGCTTACCTATTTGTACCTGGGTAGAGCGGGGGAAATTAGTGATAAGTGTCTTTCCCAAGGAATACAACGTCGGACCTAGCTTTGCTAGGCTAGGATTCAAACCCGGGACCTCATCACTCCCAGTCCAGCGGCTTAACCGCTTGACCACTGACACCACTATAGATAGAACAAGTAACCAGATCCCTGATGGAAATATAGGTTTATGATGAGGATCAATGTGAGAGAGTTGAATCCTTATAATCTGTTTAAAGTGATATGAAAAGAATGTACTCTATATTTTTTTAAGCGATTTAAAAAAGTAATACAATTTTCATTGATGGCAATAACCCATAAACATTAATAAGAGTAACACTACATATGAAATCTATATAATTATAGCTAGAATTTTCTATTGAGCAGTATAATTATGGGGAAAAAGCCAGATAGTGAACTTTATTATGCATATAGAGACGGGACATAACAACATATGATTGCATTCAGCACAAGTGAATTATGTAAATACAAATACACAAAAAATTAATTACAAAAACGATATTACATTTTATAATATATATGTATATTTATTTATTTATAGTATGTCTTATTTACACATAGTAACCAGATGGCCCGAGCTTTTAAGTATTGTTCTAAATGATAGAATATTGTAAACTGAGAAAAGAAAGCTAACATTTGAAACAGTTAAACCTTTTTCTAAATGCCTCCAGGGATGATAGTTAAGAAATCAAGAGATTAACAAAAACCAAAGTAAAGACAGAAGAAGGGACTCCATGACCATCTGACTTTTTCAAAGAGGTCAGTTTTCTAAAGAGAAATAAGAATTTAGTTTATAAAATATCCTTGTTAAAAAGAACATGACAAATTCTTTCTATTTTTTCTTGAATGTAAACTTTATCATGGAGTCTAAATTTAAATCAATTCAGAGAAAGAGAAAAACTTCAGTAAAGGGCAAATAAAAGAAGAGTTGATTGCTGCCAGGATCAGTTCCAACTGATTCATTGACACAGCTCTAGAAGGCAATCAGAAAAGCCAATTCTATAAATTTAAACCCATCCATTTATACTTCATGATATTGACATTATTCTTATCAAAAGAATATTCTCATCTGTGGAAAACATTTATTTGTAATCTATTAAATTTCAGTATAAACAATCCCACCCAAAACCAATCCAATGATGATTGGTTTCAAACATTATCCTTGTGCTTGCACAGGGGAGATGATAATATAGCCAAAAAATGTTTACACTGTCTTCAGAAGTCTTGAAATAGGACTTGAAACACATTATGTGATTTAAGTATGCAAATAAAGTTTGTGTATTTTTTGTCTGACGGTTTGACTGTGACTTAAATCTGCTGTTTAACCATAATAAACGGTAATAACAATAAAAATAATAAGATTATTTATATAGCGCTTTCCACGCAAAAGTAATCATAACTATTCATGCGTGAGACAAGCTTTAGTTATGGTGTTTGTTGCTTGATACATCAATCCAAATTTACTTTTGTCTATATCACAGTAATCCATAATAACACAAATTTTGGTGTGTATAAGAAAAACAGCAGATAAATCACCAATATCTTCATTTTATATTTATCTTACTCTAATTATTATTATCAGATATTAGGAAAAGGTCCAAGAAATACCAAAAGGTATACAAACCTAAAAGTAAAATAGCCAGTCTTTTACACAAAAGCTACTTTGGCAAAATGGTGCAACCAACCTGTCCCAAGCCAAGAAATAGTCAGAAGAGAGGAATACAAACCTTTTTTTTTTTTTTTTTTTTTCTTTCTCAAAATCCATTTGTGGGGCGGGGGACATGAAAATCAAGAGCAGATATATTGTTTTGAAAAAAAGGAAAACATAATTCATCAATTTGAATCACAGCCTTATTTTGGAATGGAGGAAAAAATTAAAAGAGTATATTCTCAGTTTTATGCCACTGGCTTCTCTATCACAGGGATGATGATGGAGGGGAATGAAGTTCAATCAATCTTATGTATATGTATATATACTTTTATGATATGTGAATAATATATCTATATGAATTTGCAAAATAATATAACAAGGAGGGACAAAAAAAATGTAACAAGAAAATGGAAGATGGCAAGCTATGGGATGAGTCAAAAAAATGTAACAAGAAAATGGAAGATGGCAAGCTATGGGATGAGTCAAAAAGCGAAGCATTTTACAAATGTCATAACAAGTGATCTGATAGAAAACATCAAATGTGTGTGTTGTAAAATCAATTTCATTTGACCATCTTGTAGTGATCATATATTTTCCATAATTAAGCTGATGTGCAAAAGCTCATCAATTCAACTTGATGGAGAATATTTCTCATCATATGTAATTTGTAGTTAGAAACTTTTATTGGAATGTATAAACTACTTACTGATGAATGTGGAAACACTTCTTAGCTTTATTTAGAGCACAGGTACTGAGACGTGCGGGAATGTGGTTTCTGGTTTAATGAAAGAGAAGTTTCTCAAGAGTAGCTGAATGTTTTGATTTCTGTGTATGTGCATGTTTGCGCGTATGTGAGTGGAAATTTCATTAACATGGGTGTTTATATATGCGTGTATCCATAAATTATTACGATCACGTCTTTCATAATTCAATCAAAAGGTGTAAGAAAATGTGGCTTTATCAAATTAAATTGTGTTCGTGGGGTAGGGGTGGGAGGTATGTTTGCTACTTATGTCGTCATCAGCTGCTGCAAGGATTAGGTGCCTCTGTGTAAATAATAAAGCATGTTTCATGGCATAAGTATAAGTATAATGGTATATTTAAATATTTGATCAACAATAAATCAAAGCAATCATAATACTATGTAATACTCACACTATGGAGGGAATGATATTCAACAAGACTGCAATAATTCAACTAATAATAATAGTGATAATGATAGTTATAATAATAATAACAATAATAATTAAAAAAATAATACTAATAAAATATATAATAAGAAGAAGAAGAAGAAGAAGAAAAAATAACACTAAATAATAATAATAATGATACTAATAATAATAATAATAATAATAATAATAATAATAATAATATAATAACAATAATAATATATTTAAAAATAATAATAATAATGATAGTAATAATAATAGTAATAATAATAATAATAATAATTATTATTATAATAATAATTATAATAATAATTATAATAATAAAAATGAAAACAATATAATAATAAGAAGAAAATAAAAATAAACAATAAACAACAATAATAATAATAATAATAATAATAATAACAATAATAATAATGATACTAATAATAATGATAATAATAACAATAATAATGATAATAATAATAATAACAATATAATAATATAAGAAGAAGATAAAGAAAAATAACAAATAATAATAATAATAATAATAATGATAATAATAAAAATAAAAATAATAATAATTATAGTAATAATAATAATAATAATAATAATAATAATAATAATAATAATAATAATAATAATAATAATAATAATAATAATAATAATAATAATAATAATGATATTGATAACAACAAGAGAATATAATAATGATTGAGAAAATGTCAACAATTATTGCTTGGATTTGTAACTTGTAGCTATGAAAAGCATATGGTAACATGATGAATGGGCTAAGATGCAAACAAATCAAGGTCTTGTTTTTGTCGAAATCTCTTTGACTAAATAAGAAGTAACATAAATCAAGAGTCACAAAATGATAACATTTCAACTGATCTAGAATGAAAAACCACAACAACAAAAATGAAATAAAGAATTGAACAAAATGTGAAAATTACTATACATATAGCTGTGATCGGGGATTGTACTTTTTATAATTATGGAAAATAAAGACAAACATCACTCAAATATAAGGCCTTTTTTTTTTTTTAAAGATGAAATTGGACATTTTTAGTTTTTACAAAAGGAAGAATGGGGGAAAGCATTTTCTCTCTTTTTATTCTCTCTCTTTTTTGTTTTCAAGTAACCATCTTTCCGATGATTTAGATAGAACATTCACGGTGAAAGGAGAAACAACAATATTACAGACCTCAAGAGAAATCTAAAAGAAAACACCAACCAAAAAAAAAACCAACAAAACAAACCCAATAGAAAGCATTACTCCATCCACATCCTACTTACTCCACAGTTGTAAGGACAAGTATGATGTTCCCGTTGTTTTCAAAATCAGGCTAAAAGAAAACAACAAGACGTTGTGACAGCCAACACATTTAACAAGGTAGCAGCATACAGCCATAGTCATTACATGCCTTTGGGTAGGGGACTCGGCAGTAAAGAGGCAGTGTCAGCCTCTCAACCAAAAGATTGCGGATTCAAGCCCCAACAAGTTGGGGTTTTTTCCAAAAAGACCTTGCTCCCACCCACCCACCCCCTCAATTCTGGTCCAGGTAGGTGGATCAAAAACTAGTCTTTTAAAGACATTCCAGACAAAATAACAAATACTACCAAGACCCCCAAGATCACCTGAGTTATGGACATGGTAAAATCAAATCCAGTAAAATAAAAAACTGATCTGGTAAAAATCTGAGCCTCAAAAATAGTCACCATCAGATTGCTTAAACACGAAGCAGCCTTGCGAGGCATTTATTGTTGACTGGATGCCACCTAGATATTTGAAACTACCTATAGAAGCTTCTGATTGTGTGCAAAGTCACTTATAGAAAATAGTCATAGTACAAATTTATTACAAGAAACATGGTTTGATTAAGTTGAAAGAGTAAAAAAATCAACAGAACAGACATGACCTTCTGCCCCCCCCCTCTCCTTTTCCCCTCCCCATTTCCTACCCACCCTTAGAAACAAAGCAGGAACACCATTGCTAAAAAATGTCCCAAATCATGTTTACCTTACGAAGTTTTTTTTTCCTACTGGACAAAGCACCAAACAAAAATAAAGCCTCTAGCCTGCATGTCTAAAGATGAAGATCACATAATAAAAAGAAACTGAATATACATTTAGTGATCAAGACAATAAAAGATGTGTGTATGGTTACATACACAAAACACAAAATGTAATAGAGTGTTTGTGTGTATATGTGTATGCATCATAAATTGATATTATATAAATGAATACCAATGAAAGATGTAAAATTTGTATTTTAATATTTCTCCGTTCAGCCATCTTATTTCATACGAAAAGCCTGGAGCTAAACAATAATTCCCTTCACAACTTACAGTAATCAATGTGACATCTTGAACTCTTAAATAAAAAAATCATCATTTACATTAAACAAATGCGATAATTAAATAACAAGCAAGTTACAAGACACATTTATGATGCTTATGAGGTGGAACCATTTAAAATAATTTAATTTCGTTTAAATCTTATGACATCTGTTTACAACTTTGTAACTTTTCAAATAATACATGAATCTTTGAGTGAATGGGTTTGTGTGAAATAATCATCCGGATCAGTTGTAAATTAAGGCGCAAGACAAAAAGAAAAAGAATGAAAGCCCCCCTCCCCCCAACAAAAAAAGAAAAAAAAAGTATCCCAAAATAATATTCAGGCAACGCAGACCAAAAAACTTGATGATTAGACTTGAATGTAAAAGAAAAAGGAAAACTGGAAAACAAACGGAACACGCTAAAACACTAAACAGCAAATAATGCATTTCATTACTTCATTGCGGACGGCTTATTTGAGTACAACGTGATATTTGAAGATATGATAACACTATTAAATCATTCTTGAGTGAAAGGACGGAAAATAAAAATGTTAATAAAACAAATAAAAAACATTAGAAATGCAATTAAAGCTATTTAAACCTATCATATTTTACTTTTCAACCCTAAATGTCTTCGGGAGTACGATTTGCTTCAGTGTTATAAACAAATGTGCACGGAAGATTCCAAGGCCTGTGAAACTGGGAAAAATAAAGGATTCCCATTCTTTGTTTCTTTTTCTTTGTCTTCTTTATAGTTACTGACTAATTCAACTCTTGAGTATTACTGTCAGCACCCATAATTTTGATTCTGAAGTGATGTATTCAGTGCTATTACAATTGCTATATTTATCTGATAAAAGATGCATACATCAAAATGATTTCAACAATTCAGTGTTTCCCCAGGTTTCCCCGACAAAGATAAGTATACTGTTCGCTTGTGCCTATTCCTCATTACTCAAATGTTGTGTCTCATTGACTAAGACTGTAGCAGTACTTTCTATAATAATTTTGTGTGAGCCAGCCACAGTACAAATATTTGAAAACAGATGAGTTGAAAGCAAAAGTAATAAAAGAAGTCTTGAGATACCATGTCAAATTAAACCCATTTTCAACATATTTATGTGTAGCATACTCATAGAATGTAATTAGTTATAATGCTTCATTATATCAAATCTTTAATTTGTTACTGACTTAAATTTACGAGAATTTTCTTCTTAATTTTCAGTCTTTGGTGCAACAACAAAAAATGGAAAATCGCAAAAATAATAAGTTGACTTTAAATCCCACCTTAAATAATACTAAAAAAATGACTAAAGAAGCTTTCTTAAAAAACAAATAACATGAGAAAATTATCACACTTGAAATAATAAGGGATAAAAACAAATTTAAAGCAATGATCTGAGTGTGTGTTCAAAGTATCTTATTTTTTCTTGGTTTCTTCTTTCTTCGCTTTCATTTTGAAAATTCTCAATACATTAATGTAAAGTGTATATATTATTTATATGATACAGATTGGCACTTTAAAACACAGCACAATATCAACAACAGGATCCAAAATCATTCCTTAATTATTCAATGTTGAATAATGTCAACATTAATTACAGAATATTGGTTCAACAGTCAACATCACAAATTTGGTCAAGAATGTGGATTACAGTACATACTCATGCACACACAAAATGTGGCAAAGAAAACTAGATCCAATCAACATTGTCAATGGCAAGGACAAGTTAAAACAGTCTAATGGAATGTTGTTATTTTATCACCAGTGAATGAGTGTACTATCTCACTTCAACTCTTTATATCATAAACATATTTCTTTTTATTTACCTCTTACAAAGGTTATATTTTACAAAGTCATGTTATGGAAGTTATAAATATGATTTTTTTTGTATGGCTACAAAATATTTAAGATATCAACATCTTTGAGAAGACATGTGAAAAAAATCATAATGAAAATAAAGCGATTAGTCTGTGCAAACTGTTGTAGCTTTGATAAATAAAATACTTTTTTTCTTTTCGCACAGACCCAAAAATTATCATTACATCTTGACAGTGTTCGGCAAAGTCTGAATTTTTTCAAAATGATGAAAACATTAAGTCAGGGTTATAACTGGTAGAATTGAGAAAGGATGAAAACAATAAGTCAGGGTTATAACTGGTAGAATTCAGAAATGATGAAAATCAAGTACAGGGAAGCATAATGGGTCAGAGGAGTATAAACTATCTGATAATGAAGATAACAGGGACAGGCCAGTACCATATTGATTTATGGCATTGTTACACGCAAAACAAACAACAATAAGGACAATGCAACTCTGCATCTGGTCAAGACTGCTGTTCCTCAAAAACAACAAGACTTTTGATTAGGCATAAATAAATGAGTTTGGGGGGGGGGGGGGTGGTAAAGGCATTTAATTCTTGTATAAGCAGAGCTGGTTATACTATTCTGGGAGCCTCTAGGCTTGATTTCTTTTCCTTTTATTCATGCTTCACAATAATAGTGATATCACAATCCATTTGGTAGCACAGCATATTATTTGCTTTTTTTCACATTTCACCTGATGCTATTTAATACATCTAGTACCATAACAATATAAGAAATAATAAGAAACAAAAAAAAAGAGAGAGAATTTTTTTCTTTCGGTCTTTAGAAGAAATAAACGTTCAAATCGAAGTTAAATTAAAACGTTTTTACAGTTTTAAAATCAGACAATGAACTATGCGTAATCTTTCTTTCATAGAATGAAATAGCAAAGCATTTGGAAAGCTTTTTTTTTAAAGAATACATTAATTTTACATCTGATGAGGAGTAATATTCATCAGGTACCTTTACTTTTGTTAGCACACTCTTTAAATTTTGAATAAAGACACTTTGTTTGCTTTCTCATATTTTGATAGATAGAAATAGTCATCTGGAAAGTTTATGATAGAAAGAGATCTGATTTGTTGCTTTCAATTAGGTTAGGCGCATTGCATGTAACATAACTCCATTGAAAAGTTGTGTAGTTTACAGAGAATTTGCGATTAAATATCACTCTGCCTAGTTCATGTGAGGAGGAAATATATACCACGTGAGAAAAAAACCTCAATGCCAAAGTTTTTATTCACTTTTTGACCTTGCAACCACAAAGTCGGGAATGCTGTAGAGTTTGACAAATATTTATTCTAAGGATAAACAAAGAAACAAAAGCATAAAAGAAGACAGAGAGAGAAAAATGATGTAAAAGAAATCTTCATTGCGAGAACCCTTACTAGGGGTCCGAAAATTTAGTGGATTGTCTTAATGCGTCAAAATTCATAAAATGCTGAATTTGCTGTAGTCTTAATAAACATGTGCGGAAGTTTGGGTTACTTGCTTTCTTTTTTTTTTCATTATCAAATCTGTTTGGCTCATCACACAGTTTTATTTGCTGTACATCCTTTGAATTGCTTGTAGAGTTGGAATTTCATTCTTTGGTGGAATGAATATAAGACAGCAATGTGAGGATCAGGATAGGGAAGAACAAAACAATCACCCCTTTGAAAATGTTCCACACGATAATTTTAGTTTTTCACACATGAAAGTATCACAGATTATTTCAATTGAATTAAGTAGTTATTGAAGGTACAGTGTCTTTTTTCCTCCACGAAAAATCGAAACGAAGGAAAAAATATACATATACAAATTTGCTGCTTTCTTCAATGCGTTAATAAAATATAGACATGGTATTACGGTACCTTAAATAAATTTCAAATATCATAGAACAGACAAAATGGTCAAATATTAGGGATTACAGACAATAAATGTTCTTTTATTAATTGCCATTCAAAATAGCATAACAAGATAGATTCCTTACATCAAAGGGCATTATGTTTTCATTTTTATGCTCAACAAGACAATACAGATCTGTATGTGTTAAATTTCCAAATTAGGCTGTGCACTCTCCGAACGATTTCAATATTTTTCAACAAAATAATCTATTTAGCCAAAATCAAAGGAGCTGTATCTAGGTAAAACAAGAATAAAGTCACACTTGTACATGACATTTTAAACTTTTAAACAGATCAGCTTAACTTTTCCTCTTTGCAAGACACCCTTGATGGCCTAGCAAAGAGCAGGAGAGAGAAATCATCAAATGCAAGAATAAAAACACAAACAGGTTTATATGTGTTGTATAATTCCTGAGGTTTAGGAGGTATCTTATGGAAAATGGCGTATGTGGGCATCATGATGGAAGAGTCAATGCAGTAGTAAGTACGAAAAGAAACATCCTATCCTTTTTTTTACAAACACTTTTATCAATTTATCTACAAAAGTATAAGCAAATCGAGTTTATTGACAAATCTATAAACAATGCTTAAGCGTATTTTGTTTTTAGCCTGTAAGTTCATTGCTTTCAATGTGATCATAACACATTTTAATGTATCATTTGAAGCTACTGTTTCTGATTCCAAAATTCCATAATGTCCACTTTATTTGAAATCATGCACAATAATAATATCAGCCCATATAGACCCTGTTAGTTTCTAATTGTTTGTAATGTTGGTAAACAAGATTTGAACCAGATTGCCTTGCTTACCACAGGAAATTGCCGGGATAAAAGTGAGAGATACAAGTTGAACAAAAGTTATGAACATTATTTTTTTTAAATGAGGAAATGGAAGACCCCCCCCCCCCCCCCCCAGTTTGAAGGCCTTTGAACATGAGGCATTCTATTATTATCGTATAATTTCAGGCAGGCCAACATTTATCAGGAGACACTAATAACATTTGTGTAAGTGCCAAAAGATAAAGAAGAGAAGAAAAATTCTAACAGAAATCAACAACTAAAACAAACTTAACTGCAATGAAATAAGATCTAAACAAAGAATTTGATTTCCCTTTTTTGTCAAATAACAAAAAGAACATTGATTAAGATTACAATAAAAAGACAGCCATATGCTAAATCCATCAAATGCCACACAGGTGTGACCACAAAAAAAATCAGAAGAAAACACAAATAAAGGGAGAATGGCTCTATCTAGTGGCCTCAAGATGTGAAAGTAGAAAAAACAAAAACAAAAGTACAAATAAAAGAAAAGAGATAGACAATTAAGAGTAATTCAAAACAACACGTGTGAAAAGTTGATCGCAAAAATGACGAGATGGAGAATCAAATAACTGATCATGCAGCTTATTAAAAATAAGACCAGAAGAAGTAAGAATTTTCTTTTAAATCACACAGCAAATGTTAAATAATAACATCATATACTTAAAACAGCAAAATTTATGGTATGCTTCTCTGATGCAACTTTATAAGTCTGTCACATTGAAAAATGATTAATTTTTCCTTTGTTTTCCTTTCCTCTGTTGTTTTTGCTTAAATTCTACAAATTTAAACCCTTCAGCTTGTTCCATCGGCATATACTGCAGACATGCGGCTGTTACATCTGTCCACGGCTGTCAATTGTAGGTACTGCTGCATATTGGCTTCACTTGGCATCGCCATGGTCTCAAGAGATGGGATGGAATTTGCTTCAACATAGGCTACAAGCGAGATGGTCAATAGGAAGATTTCATGAGTAAACACATGACACAATAATAAGAGTAATACATTCAGTTCGCAGACAAAATCAGAATGACGGATGTATCAATACTTAGTGTGACTATGACGGTAAAAGTAAGTTAAGTTCCTTCAAAGGCCTTGTGGCTCATAGAGCGAGACGTTGTCCCGGTTTCTATAGCATGAAGACGAACAGGTGATAAAAATCACCTCAAGGACAGGACACTGATCTGTCACAGGGTTTTACTCCAAAACTGTTGTTGGCACCAATTTGCATCAGGGTCATGTGGGAAAATGCGTGGTAAGTGTCTTTCCCAAGGAGCACAAGATCACACCTAGTTTTGCTATGAATTAAACCCTAGCTTTGCTATGAATTAAACCCTAGCTTTGCTATGAATTAAACCCTAGCTTTGCTATGAATTAAACCCTAGCTTTGCTATTAAATAAACCCTGCTTTGCTATGAATTAAACCCTTGCTTTGCTATGAATTAAACCCTTGCTTTGCTATGAATTAAACCCTTGCTTTGCTATGAATTAAACCCTAGCTTTGCTATGAATTAAACCAAAGTCAGGCACTAGGCCACCGATGCCACTATCTGATTGTGACAGGACACAATAATAAAAAAAACAACTCATCAGATATTCAAGCATTGAAGATAAAGACAATATTTGTGAGGAAGAAACAACAGAGGAAAATTTTACAATAAATACAGGATATAAATCATATCTTAGACCATCTGTTTAAAAGTTCTCTAAAACAAACTAAAATTGTACGATCTATTTTCACTGTCCTACTTCTTCTTTCTAATGGGACTTAAGGTTCCAGCTCAGAGAAAGCCCTTGTAACAGTGACAAAGTCGCTTATGGCCTCAGATGGCTTCAGGGTCAGTTGTACTGCGGCTTAATCCACCTTTTCGGTGATAGGGTGAGCACCATTATTTACATTGGATAAGAAAGGGGGCTACCCATAATGCCGTAGTTCGGCTAGTTCCCTCATGAGGGCAGATTTGCTGTTGGTCATTGTGAAACTGAGCCATTTGGGCTACCAGGAAAATTACCTTGGTTTGGTGGGCGAGGGAAGCATGCCGCCAAGGACAGCACCTTGGAACTTCAAATTCATGTCCCTGGTTTAAGGCCACTGTCCCTCCTCAGGCAACGGCAGACATTTACAAATTGTACTGTTCAGAGGACGACTTGCGTTGCAGCAGGTACATTTTTGTCTGTTGAGGCCATTGATTGCTGACTAGGCCTGTAGGGCCTGGAGCACCCCAATGCTTTTAGAAACATGTTGGAACTATAAATAGTTGATTACTTCCCCGGTAACTGACTAAGCCTGTGGCATGTTTATTTAAAGGCCGAAAGGCATAGTAGCCCAACATCCAGACAAATTAATCCTCTTCAATCCCTAAAGGAACACTATAGTCCACCGATATGGTGTCTGTCTTTCAATCCAAAAGTTGGAGGTTAATGCCATGACAGGTTGAAAAACTTGCTCGAATCTTTTAAGAACAACCCTACATCCTCGTCCAGGTAAACATGTGAACACCTAGTCACATTGGAGATGGATGTGCACGTTAAAGATCCCTTGATTGTTTACAGAGTAGTTGGGACTAAATTTTAAAATCCTGCCAAAACCACGAGACCACCTTAGTTGTAGCTATCATTTGATGAAAGTCAGCATCAAATAAGGCCATGCGATACATTAACTCCATGATTAGTTGTAAAGGATGAGAAAAATATAAATGAATAAACAGTGAAAACTGTTTTAGTTATCTGTTTACTCCTTTGCATTTTGTCTCGTGTTTGTCCCAATGGGGTTTCAATATCTATTTCATGTGCTTTTTCATCGCTTTCCAGATTTCCATTGCCTTACTGTTATGTCTTTGCAATTAAGTGGTGAGAGTTTGGCATTGTTACCTTGTTGAGTTATTTCATCTAATGGCATATTGAAGGCATCTGGATCAAAGCCTTGCATATTCATCACACGCTGTGCTTGCATGGCACCCATGCTGACAACTGTTGAGACCCGTGGTATGCCTGAGGGTACTGGGGCCGTAATTGCTGTACGTCACCTGGAATTTCTAGGGAACATTCACATATTCAAATGACAGTAAGCAAATGAAAATGTAAAGAAGTAGGTACATAGTTAAGTAGGTACGTAGTTAAGTAGGTACGTAGTTAAGTAGGTACATAGTTAAGTAGGTACGTAGTTAAGTAGGTACGTAGTTAAGTAGGTACGTAGTTAAGTAGGTACGTAGTTAAGTAAGTACATAGGTGGATAACTGACAAAATAAACAAGTTAATTGATTGATAAGATTTTATTTAGGTATTAGAAAAGACAGAGACAACTTTTTTATTCTCCTGACTAAAAAACATCAAAGTGACTATATTACACAAACATGCCTATAAATAACGTTAGATTATGATTTCTCTTCATTAAAAAGCTGGGTCTCTAAACTTTGACTTTGGTTAACTCATAAGCCACTGTATCGGTTATACATGTTTTTTATTGTAATGACCGGATATCGAGAAACTAGATCTAGTAACAATAAAAAGTTTTGTGGATCTCAGATAAAATAATGTTTTTCCAATCAACTAAAATACTGATTTGATCTAAGAGTTTATTGACTAAGAAGCTAAAGCAGACTATTTGAAATCTATATGCAAAATATCGAGGATATGGTGCAGTAGTTCTTGAGTTATAAGCGTT
>JAXRKP010000196.1:345000-352500 GCA_037039925.1 Doris montereyensis | reverse complement strand
ATGACAAACGTGCATGTAATACTGCATCTTGCCGAGATTCCCAACACAATAATACACTACACATACACGGCACACACACAAATACAAACACACAGGCACACACACAAGCGCACAATATATGGAACATACCATCAACTCAACATCGAATGAAATTTTCAGAGAAAGACTTCTATAAACTGTCCGTTTTTACTGGTTTCTACAACGGTCAGATTCAGATATAATATACTTCCCTACTCACACGCAAACATAAATACAAACACATACACACATACACACAAATATCCCAGCCCCACATATATTCACATACACACAAACACCTGGGCAGGACACACATGAACACATACACAACCACACACACAGACACCCTTCAACACAAGACGACGATAAGGAACGGCGGCGCCTTAAATTGCCGTCCCCCCTTCCCCTAAGTTTTATGACACAGCCAGGACATAAATGCACCCCTCACTGAAATGCATTCATCTCATTTCCCGATTTCCTCATATTTTGAATTACATGATTTGCTGTAAGCATACAGAAACACCGTTATTCTCCGTACACTACTACCTAATCGCCTCTCAGTCTCAGTTCAAACGATTTGATTGATAATGGCGCCTAGCTATCGATGGTATCGGGTGGGTATACAGTGTGTGCTTGCGGTGTTTATGAGTGTGTGTGTGTATGTGTGTGTGTATGTGTGTGTGTGCGTGCGTGTGTTTAAACAGGGCTAAGAGCGCGAATGGCTGAAGGTGCAACAACCGACCAGATAAGAAAATCCGAAACTTCGCGAGTACCAAGCTACATATTATTATTATTACGTTGCTTACATAGCTAGATCTAGATCTAGTTCTAGAGAAAAGAAAACAAGCCCACTATTGACGCATTGTCAACAAGTCGTCACAAACTTATGTATAAATATGTCTGAACATAAAAGCCATCAATAATAGATCTTATGTAAGATGTGCCACATGTATATAATTTTATAAGGCATTAGTAAATGTCTAAAAGATGTATAAATATTCATATATAAAAGTCACATATTATGAAAATGTATAGATCACATGTAATAAACTTCAGATGTAATATAATGTTATCATGTTATGATCCGACTTCTCTTCAACGAAGCTCTTGTCGAGGCTAAACAGTAGATCACCCTGCCGTCAGTGAAAAAGAAAATAAATTGCCACTGCTAATCATTAATAGTTAGTTTTTATCCTTAGTTAAATATCAGGTAAAGCTTTAGAAGTAACCAGTTACACAACCTACCACACGCACGCGCACACGCGCGCGCGCAAACACACACACTCGCGCACACTCAAACTCAAACAGCAAAGGTTTCACATATATTCACATACACATACCCACCTACACCTACACAAACACACAGACACACACAACTACACATGTACATACACACACAGGCGTACATACACAAATACATACAGACACTAATAGGCAGCCACATTGTTTAAATGCCTTGATTCGCTTTCTTCAATGATTAAAATGCATGATAAGTTGTTGATGGATTGTGAATGAATGAAAGGATGAATGAATGAATGAAAATGAAAGGATTAATTCTGAATGAATAAAAGCATCAATGAATTAGAATGAATGAAAGGATAATAGTTAGAATGAATGAAAGGATGAATGAATGAATGAAAAAGTTAGAATGAATAAAAGATTTAAGTAATAGAATGAATGAAAGGATGAATGAGATGAAATGATTTAAGGTGAGTGAATAGATGAAAGGGTGAATAGATGAAAGGGTGAATGAATGAAAGAGTGAGTGAATGAATGAAAGGGTGAGTAAATGAATGAAATAATGAGTGAATGTACGAAAAGGGTGAGTGAATGAATGAAATTATGAGTGAATGAATGAAAGGGTGAGTAAATAAATGACAGAGTGAGTGAATGAATGAATGAATGACAGGGTTACTGAATGAATGAAAGGATGACTGAATAAATGAAAGGATGACTGAATGAATGACATGATGACAGGATGAATGAATGAATGAAAGAGAGTGAGTGAATGAATGAAAAGTTGACCGAATGAATGAAAGTATGAGTGAATAAATAAAAGTGCAGGAGAATGCCAAAATGAGGAAAGTAGTGGACTTGTAGCTAGTTTTAAGACGGCTAAAAATGAGTCCAATTCAAATTGACCTCTGCAGTATTTGTTTTTTTATCTTTGTTGTTTGGGGAGAGGAGGGGTGGCAAGAGTAGAGAAATCTTAGATCAAACAACTGTGTTTTCTTTTAGAGTGCGCAGTGAACAATGACTTGATTCATTACTCGGTTTCTGCCTTACCACAACCCACCTTGAGCAAAGACATCGCTGTTTTATAGACTTTTCTTCTTCTTTTTTTTCTTATCTCCCCTTCTTTTTGTTGAACGATTGTTGTTATTGGTAGTATTACAACAATACTACTACTACTAATATTAATAATAATAATTATTATTATTATTATTATTATTATTATTATTATTATTATTATTGTTATCGTTATCGCTATCGTTATCATTATCATTATCATTATTATTATTATTATTATTATTATTATTATTATTATTATTTATATTGTTATTATTGTCATCATCATCATTATTTCTTTCTCTCTCTCTCTCTCTCTCTCTCTCTCTCTCTCTCTCTCTCTCTCTCTCTCTCTCTCTCTCTCTCTCTCTCTCTCTCTCTCTCTCTCTCTCTCTCTCTCTCTCTCTCTCTCTCTCTCTCTCTCTCTCTCTCTCTCTCTCTCTCTCTCTCTCTCTCTCTCTCTCTCTCTCTCTCTCTCTCTCTCTCTCTTCTCTCCTCTCTCTCATCTCTCTCTCTCTCTCTCTCTCTCTCTCTCTCTCTCTCTCTCTCTCTCTCTCTCTCTCTCTCTCTCTCTCTCTCTCTCTCTCTCTCTCTCTCTCTCTTTTCTCTCTCTCTCTCTCTCTCTCTCTCTCTCTCTCTCTCTTCTCTCTCTCTCTCTTCTTATTCTCTTCTCTTCTTATTCTCTTCTCTCTCCTCCTCTCTCCTTTCCCTCCCTCCCTCCCTCCCTCCCTCCCTCCTATCTCTTCCTTCCTCCCTCCCTCCCCTCCCTCCCTCCCTCCCTCCCTCCCTCTCCCTCCCTCCCTCCCTCTCTCTCTCTCTCTCTCTCTCTCTCTCTCTCTCTCTCTCTCTCTCTCTCTCTCTCTCTCTCTCTCTCTCTCTCTCTCTCTCTCTCTCTCTCAGTGTGACTCTGGGTGCTTCATTCAGTCTTGTTTAATGAGTAAGGTGATGAGATTTTACGTACACAAACTAAGTGTTACAAAACAACAACAAAACAAAGAAGCGGATGCACACATACACAATATATATTGTTCCTATTTCATGTCAGTACATGGAGATACAATCTAAACCGCCCTGTTTACTCCCGTCTGACGATATGCCTCATACTTTGAAAGATTGCGAAAGTTTATCTCGTGCGCACAACGTAGAAAATTGAAAACTGAAAATTGATGATAATTATATCACATCAGACGGTGTCTGAAATTTGATTTCAGGAAAATTACCTAACATTTTGCCTTTCTATTCCATTTGGTGTAAATGATAGTTGTAAGAATAAAAAGAAGGAGGCCGGTTAAAACTGAACATAGAAGAAACGCAGGTGTATTTCTATCTAAGCCATAACGCAATTCGGTCTTAACGGAAACCATGGCGACGGCTAACCAAGTCAGCCACGGGCGTCATATTTACGGTTGCCATAGCAACATTGACGGTTGATTGTTTGGTTGATCACAAGATGACGCTATCTCACCATCTGCACATCCCGACGTAGGTTTGATCCAAACAAATGCTTTTATGTCCTATTGAAACATAAAAAACATAAAAAATTAAATAATAAGAAACTGAAACAAAACAAAAAACTAGTAACTTAAATGCCAAACAAAACAAAATGAAAATAAGCAAACAAACAAAAAACAAGTAAAAACAAAAAAAAACAGAAACGAAAACAAGCAGCCCCAACTAAAACATCCCCATATGGCAAAATGACCCTCCACTGAATTCGCATGGTTTTGCCATCTCCTTGACGAGACATAATTCAACCTCGCAACAATTGAAAGGCGTAGTGATCACTAGAAACAACTCCACCAAAGAAGAGATGACAGACACTTTCTATCACTTTTGACTTCCCTGCACTGTTCAGTGTAGTTCTTTTTTTTTGTGTTTTTCTTCCCATTAAGTTTCTTTCAATGACGTTGGAAAGAAATCATTATATGACCTTATAATGTAGAAAGTTTCAATCAACGCTACTTGAGTTAAAGCAAGTCCATCTCTTTTAAAGCACAAACACATCAGACGGGAAGAAGTTTGCACACAATGTTGTTTGCATTCTCAGCCAGATACTTCACCAACATGACAGTGTCCGACATTGGGCCAATCAGCAGTCGAGAGGCAAAACGTTGTGGGTTCGAGACCAAAAGGTCATGGGTCCGACCCAAACGAGCTGAAAAATTCTCGAGGTTTTTTTTCCTCTAGTAACCCCCCCCTAGTAACCTCTTTTTTTCCTCTAGTAACCGTTGGGGGGGGGCCCAACCATCTAGTCCGGGGAGGTGGGTCGCTCCTAGTCCCATTGGAGACGGACGATCAAAAGGAGGTCCTGAGCGCAGATCACATCAGAATGCAAGATTTACGTCCGGTATATAAAAACATAGGCACCCACATTTTAATCAGACGGGCGTGTAGGGGACCATAATAATGTATCAAGCAGCTTGTTTGTTTCATTGACAGTTGCACCGTCCACCATATGCGGTGATTACAGGATGCATTCAGATGAAACAGCAAGATGGAAGTCACTTGAAAGAGTGAAAGAAAAAAGTAGGAGCTACCAGTAGATCCCACCAAGCACCCACTACCAAGCAGCACCCCCCAAACATGCACTGAGCTCATTTTTAATTTGAACAAATAACGTGGGACAAATCAAACTATGTAGTATACTTTGGCGAAGTATCAAAATCTCACAAAGGTAGCTGAGATAAAAACCAAACAAACGGAAAGGCAAGATAAAAAATAATAATAATAATAATAAAAGCAAACAAGAAAAAACAACCCAAAAAAAACTAAATCAAACTCCGGGAGGAATGGAAGAGAAGATAATAATAAGAAAAAGGGACAAAGTAAACAACACCAGCAACAACAAAAACGAAAGAAAAAGGGAAAAATAAGAAAGCAAGAAACATCAAATAACGAGAGTGTAAGAAGGAGAGACAACCACGAAAGTCATACCCTTGCAATGGTTACAAGAAACGGGTCTTAAATGCCAGCATTTAATTAATAGGAGAGGCCTGGGCCCGGAGAAGTACAACTAACTTCACAGCGCTAAATAATGGATAGGTTGTGAGACTATCATCACGCGAGTGACGTGAGGCATGAAGCACTCATTAAACCGACGACATCTCACGTGCTAATTACTACACAGACGTTTGCTGCTGACCACATTGGCTCACGTGAGCAACGCGCGTCGTCAACATCCACCATCTGAGGTGCGTTCCGTACGCAGGCGAGGCTTTCGCGCCTGGCAAGCACACTGTTCCGTAGCCGTAGCCACTTGCTGGTCTAAGCAAGCATGACATTGCAAGGCTACCTTACTCGTCAAAAAGCAAAATGGCGGCGCCCTTACGGCTCAAGACAGTCAATGAATAATCGAATTAAACATTCTTTCTGCGGATAGGCATAATATTTCATCCGAAAGAGAATAAACCTATGCATTACAGTCACACCAGTTTTTCGACTCGTTTGGTTGTTGTTATTCATAGGCATCATATCATAATAAACGGGCGCCGCCATCTCACCTAGAGAGAGTTCCCTTTCTTGCTGTCTTGTCGGGAAAAGACAAGCAAACTGCCTGGAAAACAATGAGACAAATTGCTTGCCTACGGAACGCACATCCGACTACTGCTGCAGTACGCGTGCCGTTCTTTTCTCCGTCAACGCGAGCGTTGGCTAGCTCAAACACTTGATTTTGATTTGATTTCACTTGATTTTATTTTTATTTTATTTTATTTGGTTTTATCCTCCATTCACTATTTAACTATGGCGATCTCAGGCCTTCTGGTAGAATTTTTAATTTTTTGCCCAGACTGCCCTGTAAATAAACTAACAGCCAAGATTATTGCAATCTCCGCCCGGGACCTCCTTTTTATCGTCTGTCTCCCGTGAGGTTAGGTGTTCATCCACGTATCTTGGCCGGGGGGGGAGGGGCAGTAGGGATGGTGGTGGAACGGGGGGGGGGGTACTCGAAAGAACTCGAGAAAATTGTTAAACTTGTTGAGTGCATCAATCCACGATTTTTTGGAACTTGTGTGTGTGTGTGTGTGTGTGTGTGTGTGTGTGTGTGTGTATGGTGTTGCAATGTCACCATGACCATACAATTTTGTTCTAATAATAAAGGTACCTAGTGTCTCAAATAAAAGGTTACCCAAATAATGACTTTCTGTTTGTAAGCGATGAATATTTCTTTTTCGAATATTTTTGATGGGACTAAAAACTTCGAGTCAAAATATCACGTAAAATTTTAAGAGCCAGCGTATCCTGGTTCTTCACATTTATACGAATTTTGTTTTAATTGCAGACCCTATTTTATGACTTTCTTTTTCTTGCATCACATCACGCAATGCCAGCACTAAAAGGACGACGGTCGCAAATCGCCACCAGGAACTTCAATGACGCCACAATGAACATCACAGGAGCTCAACAATGGTTCATGCAGGATGACGCAAATGCCCACACAGCTAACCAGACCATGGCTGAAAGAGGTGTTCAACAATCGTTTGGTCAGCTAACGTGCCACGATTGAATGGCCCCAACATTCTATAGATTTGAACCCTCTGTATTTAATTCCCAAGGATTATCTCTTCTCAAGTCCACTGTGTAGGAAGGACAACCAGACACTGTACCACAGCTAAAGAATGCAGTGGACACAGCCATCCTTAATACCACTCCCCAAACCTGCAAAGATGTTACCAAAAACTTCAAGAGGCGACTCCACCAGTGTTTGAATAATGGCGGCAAACGCTATGAGCAGACCAAATTATGTTAAATAAAATTGTTACCTCAATAAAAAACGTAAACAATGTTTAAATAGTTTTACATTAAGTATTTCCTCCATATAACCTTATTTTTCTTGTGAATTCTGTTTCGCCATTCGGTGCTTTGATCGGCTTCGCTAATCACATCAATTTTCAAACGTTCGACTTTCAGAGATTCTCTTTTTTTCGTTTTAGCCAGTTTCAAATTCAAATTCAGTCCCGTTTTCATAGAGAATATATAATGTGGTTGACTGTTGCCATGTTTCGTTTATGTGGAACCATTTTTCTAAAAGTTACAGCATTTTGTTTTGGGTTAATTTATCATTTGTAGACATCAAGTACATATAAAATCGATATCCATACCAAACAATAGCACACCTTACTGATGTTTCTTATTATGACATTAATCCTCACATCTCGAATGATGGATTACCGGGACATGGATCCACTAATTACC
>JAXRKP010000196.1:332500-342500 GCA_037039925.1 Doris montereyensis | reverse complement strand
AGACAATGTCATGGACCTTGACAACTAGTGTGACCTTTCAGACAATACTATGGACCTTGACAACTAGTGTGACCTTTCAGACAACACTACGGACCTTGACAACTAGTGTGACATTTCAGACCATACTATGGACCTTAACAACTAGTGTGACCTTTCAGACAATACTATGGACCTTGACAACTAGTGTGACTTTTCAGACAATACTATGGACCTTGACAACTAGTATGACCTTTCAGACAATAGTATGGAAATTGACTTGTTTTTTAAAAGACCTTATTAGTGCTGAAACGAGAAGAAAACTTATCACTTCCTCTTTCATATTTCACAGCTTGCTACCTTTTCAAATTGAAACACAAACTCTGTAATGTTACAGAAAAAATTGATAAAAGAATAGAATAACTGAGAACGGCGTCTTCGTACTGTCATGGCAATCTCTCTGAGTCTCTGCTGTTAACTTACGGTTTCTTTATTTCTTTTTTTTAAACTATATTTAACCTCATATACATACTTTTCAATGTAAATACAGACGTATGGACGAAAAGCCAAACAACAACAAAAGTCATACTAAACACGTCTTTTACACACTGGATGGCAGCTATGGTTGTTTTGCAGAAGTAAGTGCATACCTGAAATATCCCTTGGTTGTAAGGGTTATCCTGGCAACATTCATAACAAGTCCTCTCCAAACATACTCAGACTATCGCCAATAGTAGGGCGAAAAATGGTTAAACTAACACATACAAATAATCGTACTTGGATATACATCCGAATGGACAGCAGCATGTGGTGACTTGCCCATGCTGTTCTCGTTGAAGTCCATGGGGGACCCTTCTGGCTTCAGCTGCTGAATGGTCAGACAGGTGTTCAATATGTCGCCCTGGCCATCGACTTCTTTCTTTAGCTGCAAGAAAGCAAAAGATTTGACGGACAGAAAGTTCAAATTTGTTTTGTATTCTCAATATCGTAATCTCAATATCTGGGGTCGGTTTGGTTATTCGTTCATTTTCTTTCATTGAAATTTACCCTGTCTACCGTATGCCGTAATCTCAGGGTTAATTTAGAAGAAACAACAAAAAGAAAGACAAATGAAAGAGTGAAAAGTCGGAAGAAGAACTTACCAGTGGCGCCCCAACCGCCCACTCTTGGGTTTGTCTTTGGAACTCTGCGACATATATTATGTGAGCAACATAAAAACGAAAACAACGAAAAAAAATCACATAGTTGAAAAGAATTATATTAGAACATAGTATTTAAGACAAATCAAAACAGTAATGTTTCTATAAGAAGACAGGCGAAAACCTTAATGACATCTTGAAGCAAATCGTGTGCACTCCCGGTGGGATCAAAAAAGATCTCTCCCGCCTAGCGGAGCAAATGGAATTTAAAACGTGGGAAGATCTGAACCAACTACAGTCAATCGCCAGAGACGGAAAACAGTGGAAGATCCTATCGGCGAAAATTACAGAGAGAGTTGAGACGGCCTTGACCGAAGACCAGGCTGCGACACACCCATAAGTCATTAAGTCATCTTTGATGTTGGCAGCCGACTAGAATCTCTATTTAAATCTGGATAAATAGTTCAATAGATCTAAAAATCCAGATCTGTTGCTCGTGTAAGCAAGAGAGATTACAAAAGCTCTTCGATTAGGCCTAGTCAGTAGAAATGTGAACTATGCACAAATCGGCTACTAACTATTGGACCGAATGGTGCTTGAGATGTTTTACCGGAAATAGTTTTCATTTTCTTCCTTCAAGATGAAGTTTAGGTGATAAAGAAATATGCTTTTATAAGTTTTCTTGCAAAATGTCTACTGTAGCGAAAATATAATGTGCCCTCGAAAAATCGCAGGATTATTGTGATCTATATATCCACTTTAATTTGTGTAACTTCTACGTATTGTGTATAGTGTGTTGGGATTTTTTAATGAAGCTGAATTCATAACAGAAGTGAAACTTTTGCCAGCAGTTTGTAGGTGTGGAAATCCAGATGTTGATGCTCCAGCGGTAAGCGTTCAGATTTGAAAGTAATTTGGTTGTGGGTTTAAAACCTAGCTTCGCTAGGCCTGACCTGTGTTTTCTTGCTTTTGGAGAGAGGAAATAGGAGGAGGGGGAGTTATTTGCCTCAAAGCAAAAGGTTTTATTCCTATTACTAGCGTGACATCGGTAGCGGTTAGGCTGCCAGATGTGGGTTCAAATTCTACCAATACCACATTGTGTTCATTGGGAAATATCTTAAACACACACCTCCTCCCTTCCCCCCCCTTCACTCGACCTAAGTGCCGATTATCATCTGGGGAGTTGAAACGTGCAACAGACAGGCACCCAGTCCAAAGGAGACGTAGCATTATTTTGTTCCACTTCACAATATAGCTATCGAATAAGTTTCAGCTCTACGGGCCGTAACAGATGTGAAGGACATTTTATTCCTACTGCAATGACATAATATTTTCATTTATATGTATGTATATATTGTAATCATCTTTTTCCATCAATGCTTTCAGACTGTAAGTGTTTTCAGACATTGTTGGTACTTTCAACTCTTTGTTTCCTCTACTACAACCAAGCCAATTTCTCACCTTTTTCTTTTGTTGCTGTTGCTCCCGGGTGTGATTCTTGACGTGTTTGCGTAGGGAACTGGGGTCTGTGTATCGTTTAGTACACCCAGGCACCTGGCATCCATAGGGTTTCTGTGGACAGACAGACAACTGAGTACTTCTTAGATGCCAAGACGTCATGTGCAGATGCTAACACTAATAATATGCTAAGCAAGGGTCCATTTCGTAATTAAACCAGAAATACATAGTACAAATAATACGGCACAGATTATCTTCTGAATGAGATACAACCTTCGATAGTCCCTGAAGTAAACATCATTCTCATTCAACGGCAAGCCGATGGGCGGGGGTTAACAAGTCGGATGTTTGAACTCCATCCTAATTTCCCTTGTATTTGCTTCATTCTCCTCGTACATGTACCTAACTTTATCGTTAAGTTTTTTTTCGTTTTTTTTTCCACTTCATACTATGAAGAAAATAGAGATAAAAAACATGTCACTCTCCGTGTTTCTCTTATAAAAAAAACGAAGAGCCTTATAAATCCGTTTGCATGATATTTGTAGGATGTGCATATCGGTCCGGCGGCCAAACACGACCCACCCGACGCCCAACTCGGTCCAATCTGTGAACTTGTAAAATGGCCAATGAAAAGGCATGCCGGTACGCAGTAGTGCTATTAAACGCACCGTGCTAGACGTAAACGAAATTCATTTTGAGCACCATGTGATTACTTTGCTGCTTTTTTAAAAACATCAATAATAAATCTAGTAAGAACACACTCTTGATCTAGATATAAATCTAGTAAGAAACACTCTTGATCTAGATATAAATCTAGTAAGAAACACTCTTGATCTAGATATAAATCTAGTAAGAAACACTCTTGATCTAGATATAAATCTAGTAAGAAACACTCTTGATCTAGATATAAATCTAGTAAGAAACAATTTTGATCTAGATATAAATCTAGTAAGAAACACTCTTGATCTAGATATAAATCTAGTAAGAAACACTCTTGATCTAGATATAAATCTAGTAAGAAAACTCTTGATCTAGATATAAATCTAGTAAGAAACACTCTTGATCTAGATATAAATCTAGTAAGAAACACTTTTGATCTAGATATATAAATCTAGTAAGAAACACTCTTGATCTAGATATAAATCTAGTAAGAAACAATTTTGATCTAGATATAAATCTAGTAAGAAAACTCTTGATCTAGATATAAATGTAGTAAGAATCTAGATATAAATCTACTTTTGATCTAGATATAAATCTAGTAAGAAACACTCTTGATCTAGATATAAATCTAGTAAGAAACACTCTTGATCTAGATATAAATCTAGTAAGAAAACTCTTGATCTAGATATAAATCTAGTAAGAAACACTTTTGATCTAGATATAAATCTAGTAAGAAAACTCTTGATCTAGATATAAATCTAGTAAGAAACACTAGATATAAATCTTGAAAACTCTAGATATAAAGAAACACTTTTGATCGATATAAATCTATTGAAAACACTCTTGATCTAGATATAAATCTAGTAAGAAACACTCTTGATCTAGATATAAATCTAGTAAGAAACACTTTTGATCTAGATATAAATCTAGTAAGAAACACTCTTGATTTAGATTAGATTTACCATAATATTATAATCCATTTCATACAAGACCAGTAGTAGAATCGAATTTATAGAAGACTGAGTTCTCTCAAAATGGTGTCCCGGGCTACATACTCATTAACATTATGATTTAATTCCGTTTGATTAAATATTTTCTCGTTTTTTTTCCATTATTCTTTTAGTTTCCGGCTTCAATTTGATCTATCTTGTATGCATTATTACGATGCAGTTCATTGTTTTCTTTCTCAATGGCTTCCTTTAGGTCTTATTTCTCATTTCCGATTTGATTCTTCAAACGGAAATTGTGACAATAAAGTATAATTTCCTTTTTAAAGGATGAATAAAGATGATTGAAATTGAAACTGAATTGAATTGAAATTGAAATTGAAATTGAACTCATTTCCCGTGATTTCGAATGCTCAATTTTAAAATGTCTTTGGCTTAGTTTGAAACTTTGTTGCCAGAGCTAGATCTAAATCTAGATTCTAGACCTGCAGTCCCCTACAAAAACTGTTGGGGCATGGTGAACAAAACCACACACGATGTTGAAACGTACAATCATTTTTGGGGAGGATTTGTCATTAAAAGGTCAAGATTTTCACTTTAAAAACTTTGTCAGATGACCCTTCGTTGTGATACGCTCCACAGTCTAAGTGGCATTGCATTCTATAGACCTTGGAAGAAATGTGAAGATATTTGTTCCCATGCAGTTTGAGGATGTCCTTTTCTCAGCAATTAGATTAAGTTTTAAATGATATTCCTAACTGTGTTTTCGGATATATCCAACAAATTGATCCCTTTGAGTTTTACGTTTTTCATTCAATGTTATGACTATTAGTTTAGTGACATCCAGTTCTGGTCTCGTCTTTCATCTCTATTGGATTGCATGGCTGTTCGTTGTAATGCAACAAAATAAATAATACAATATTTCATCAGAAAGAACAATCTATGACATTTCCAATGACACATTATGAATATGATATGACGGGGTAAACACCAAATTTGATGACATAATTGAGAGAAAACTGAAAGAAAATTGAGATAGCCTTTCAAAATCACACGAAAGGCATTGGCTCTACCAATACTTTTTGCAGGCGCGATAAAATCAAGCATTTATTCCATAAGGAGCGTGTTGGTAATGGTGCAGCACGGAGTAAAAAAGAAAAGCAGATTAGACTAGAGTTAGAATCTACTCCTTGAAAAACAAATAATTCCAAAACTGTCGGTGCGAATAAATCGGAACGAGGAGGGCGTGCTGACATCAAACATGCCGAGTTGGGCGGTCGGATTGAGACACTCCTCCTAGATAATTTATTTATCTTTTTTTAAAACAAGAACTCGTGAGGAAAGAAAGAAAATTTTCTGTCCTGCCTGACGCAAACCAAGAACTTATGAATCTTGACGCTCTCGGAATTTTTTATTTAAAACTGTATTGTAAGTGTGACGTCCTGCATAGTAATATGTTCATATTGGGCACTACATGTCTTTGTTTTCTGGCGTTTGTGATTAACATATGGACATCGAGGATAAAAAAACTGAACTAATTACTTATCATGATGCCCTTATGTTTATGTTTATTGTTGTTTCTTATCGGTTATATAACATTTGTCATATGTCAAAATTATCATCATCATCATCAATATCATATTATACCATTTAAGAAATGATATTTTGTTCGAAAAATGTTATGAAAATTGTGGCGACAACAAATTTCAAAAATTGACAAATAAAGGTTATTGCATCGTATCGTAATAAATAAACAAATCAACACAACTTACCTCCATATATTCTTCTCTCTCTAAAATAAAAACCACCCGAAAATTACTCTCAAAACCAATAACAAACACATACACACACACACATAAAAAAATCGGTCAATGAGATAGGATTTCATATAGTGGATACACAACATCAATATTTAAGTTTCTTATAGTCTAACCTGGAAATTTGATTGGCTCACTCACCGTGTCAACATGAGTCCTTTGATGTTTGGCTCTGTCAGACGAATTGCTGAAAGCCTTTGGACAACCAGGGTGTTGACACAGATATGGACGTTCACCAGTATGGGACCTCAAGTGAATTTTCAAGTTTTCAAGTCTGGAGAATGCTTTCGTGCAACCTTCAAACTGTAAGTAAAGAAAACAAGAAAGAAACGTATCTAAGATGGGGTCTCATGTTGCTAGTAAAGTGCTTTCTTCACAGCAAAATTGAAAGAGCAAAAAACAAAACTGAAGACTTCATCGTCCTACTCCTAAGCGTGTCTTGTGAATTTACAAATCCTTTGCGATGTCCCCCCCAGCACAAACATATTTAAGTACTCACGTTGTAAGACTCCGCATTACCATTATATTTATTAGACTTGAGTTTGACATTAATTTTGAGTCAACATTACACTTACGTGGATGTAACTTTGGAGATTGGCGTTTACTCGCTGTGACTATTATATTTGGAGTTTGACGACCACACATCGAAACGAATACCTTCTGAGCAAGTTTAACTTTGGTGATTTGGTATTTATTCGCTACCACAATTATAATATTTGGAGTTCGACTGTGACTTATGGCGACACGTACCTTTGAATTCGACAATGGCTCACTATTACAACTACTTTTGGAGCTTGACATTGACTCACCGCTAGCGATAATTACATTTGGAGCTCAACATCGACTAACCGCTATAATTGCATTTCGAGCGTAACATGGACTGACCGCTACAATTACATTTGGAGCTTAACATCGATTAACCACTACAATTACATTTGAAGCTTAACATCGATTAACCGCATAATTACATTTGGAGCTTAACATCGACTGAACGCTACAATTACATTTGGAGCATAACATCGACTAACCGCTGCAATTACATTTGAAGCTTAACATCGATTAACCGCATAATTACATTTGGAGCTTAACATCGACTGAACGCTACAATTACATTTGGAGCTTAACATCGACTGAACGCTACAATTACATTTGGAGCTTCACATCGACTAACCGCTGCAATTACATTTAAAGCTTAACATCGACTAACCGCTGCAATTACATTTGAAGCTTAACATCGATTAACCGCTGCAATTACATTTGAAGCTTAACATCGACTAACCGCTGCAATTACATTTGAAGCTTAACATCGACTAACCGCTGCAATTACATTTGAAGCTTAACATCGATTAACCGCATAATGACATTTGGAGCTTAACATCGACTAACCACTACAATTATATTTGGAGTCTGGCAGTGACTCACTAATACAATTGACTAAGTTTAACATAACAATTTAATAATTTGAAGTTTGATCTTGACTCGCCGATACAAGTACTTTTGGATTTTGATATCAACTCGCCGCTTTAATTACTTTTGGAGTGACGTTTACTCGCTATACCTTAGGATTTTGATATTAAGTTAATGCTACAATTACTTTTGGATGACCTCTATATTTACCATCGAAGTTAGGCATTTGGTCAACATTTGCCATTATGATTTGGAATTTTTACATTTACCTGACAATTTGATGCTTGGTCACCACCATTTACCATGAGAGTAAGGTATTACTATTAGCCATCTTTTTCTTTTTTTTCATTACAAGGAGCCGACCTAAAGCTTCCTAAGGATATGTGCAGACCAAAAATGCAACTAACCGAGCTGAGCATAGTGTTCACATCAAAAGCTTCCTAAGGATACGTGCAAACCAAATGCTAATAACCGAGCTGAGCCTAGTGTTCACATCAAAAGGTTCCTAAGGATACCTGCAGACGAAATGCTACTAACTCAGCTGAGCCTAGTGTTCACATCAAAATGTTCCTAAGGATACGTGCAGACCAAATGCCACTAACCGAGCTGAGCCTAGCGTTCATATCAAAAACCGAGCCTAGTGTTCACATCAAAAACCGAGCCTAGTATTCACATCAAAAGCCGAGACTAGTGTTCAAATCAAAAGCCGAGACTAGTGTTCAAATCAAGAGCCGAGCCTAGTATTCACATCAAAAGCCGAGACTAGTGTTCAAATCAAAAGCCGAGCCTAGTATTCACATCAAAAGCCGAGCCTAGCGTTCACATCAAAAGCTGAGCTTAGTGTTCACATCAAAAGCTGAGCCTAGTGTTCACATCAAAAGCTTCCTAAGGATACGTGCAGACCAAACGCTACCAACCGAGCTGAGCCTAGTGTTCACGTTAAAAGCCGAGACTAGTGTTCACATCAAAAGCCGAGCTTAGTGTTCACATCAAAAGCTGAGCCTAGTGTTCACATCAAAAGCTGAGCCTAAGTTCAGCATCAAAAGCCGAGGCCAGTGTTCACATCAAGCCGAGCCTAGCGTCAACGTCAAAAGCCGAGCCTAGTGTTCACATCATAAGCCGAGCCTAGTGTTCACATCATAAGCCGAGCCTAGTGTTCACATCAAAAGCTTCCTAAGGATACGTAACAGACCAAATGCTATTAACTGAGCCAAGGCCTAGTGTTAACATCAAAATCCGAGCCCAGTGTTCACACCAAAAGCAACTGCCGTAAACCATCACGAGATGAGGGTCCGTTGGACTGCTAGCTTCGAGTTGCGAAACATGTCAGAAATGTTTTTCACTGCTCGAGGTAAACTGTGGGCGAGTTGTGTGGCAGGCAATGCCCGCCACTAGGCTTTTGGGCTGATCAGTCTCTAACAATAAAGATTAAACAGCGACAGTAGTTTGAGCTCAGCTCAACGCTTTCGGTTTTGCATGAACCCTCAGGCTGCAAACGCAGTGGCTTCACTGCCTCCCGGATTACTCACTAGCGATTTAGTATAGGTAGAGTTTGAAATCGAATAGATTCTGCAATCATTCGCTACCATCGGTAATTTGTGTAGCAGAACTCAAATAAGTTTTACACAGAGAATCTAGGATTAACCTTCCACTGAGCTGTTTTCAAAGCTCGTGACGCCCAGCGATTCAGTGAGCGAAAACGGGAGCGGTTTCATGGCTGCACAAAAATCCATTATATCATGAATTAGCCGTGAGAGTGAGGAGAGGGCGGGAGTCGATTGATACCACTTTGATGTTGACTAGATATTATATAGAGCTTCCGTCACATCTGCAACAGAGGATCCAATTATGTAAACTGAAATGGAGATTATGAAGTCATCATGTTGGTAGCCTAAGAAAGTCTTTATTTTGTGTGTCAGCTCAAACTTAAACGTCTGAATGCAATGTCGTTTTAGCATTATTATTTTTTCTGTCATATTTTGGGTGTGTTGTTTGGTTTTGTTGTGGCTTGTTTAGTTGTGTTTTTTTTATCGGATTTATTAAATTTTGATTGTGTTTTACAGGATAATATAACTGACTGTGTATCCGATACTACAATATAACTGACTGTGTATCCGATACTACAATATAACTGACTGTGTATCCAATACTACAATATAACTTACTGTGCACTAAGTAATGTGGGGAAAGAAAGCATGAATGCAGCGCTTCCTATGAGTAGGCAGTTGGGCCTAGCGAAGCTAGGAACCTAAGCCATAACCTCATATTGTCCGCCTAGCAATTTGGAGCGATGGAGCTGTCATGTAACCTATACATAGGGACATCCGAAGTTTTTGTTATCTCCGATAAGACTAAGCGCTAGATCCAGAATACCTTGCATCAGAGATGATTTTTAGCAGGAAGATTTTAAAAAACATGTGCAGATCTGCAAGCCAGTAATGTGATAAAGCGTAATGTTCTGTTGTTCCAAAAGTTCAATGGATCTTCTCTCTCAATGGTTTTAGATAACAGTGTGACATTACTATCAACTTTAAAAATGGAAATAGTAGGGCGGCAAGGGGATAGGATAGGGCGATTACTAATACATATTTATAAT
>JAXRKP010000196.1:300000-325000 GCA_037039925.1 Doris montereyensis | reverse complement strand
CTTGTGTCTAAGGCCGGTCATGCCAATTCCTAATGACAAAGCGGGAAGGAACCAATGACATGAAAGCATTTTCTTATCAAAATTCAAGCCCCAAACTGTTCCATTGATTACGCTGACACGTGCAAGATAAGCAACTCTCCATTGCAATAATAAAAGGCCTGGATATATGTTGGTCGGTCTTTAAACTTTATTATCAAAGCTGGTTTTCTAATATCGAACGTGTTACCACCTTTGGTTGTCGTAAATCTAAGTTCATAATGACCACAGAAAACTCTGATATCACCGTAGTTGTGTATGTTGGTAAAACCACATCAGATCAAGTCAGATCAGACCACAGATAAAGAAAGGGGGTGAGATAATGTATGCGTTTGTTTCGTTGACATTCACCACGCCCAACATAAGCGGTGATCTCAAATTGAATAATGAGGAAACAGCAAGATGAAGCTTAGCAAAAGGATGAAAGGAATTGCGTAGGAACTACCACTAGCACCCTTCAATCGCTGATTTAGGTGAGGAGAATTGCTTACGAATGCAAGTTGTTATCGGGATGAATCTATTTGATTTTCTGTTCAATAGTTTGAGATATCATTGGGTATGCGGGAAGATGCTATCTCTTCTGGCTAGATTAATAAGACACATATTCATTCATGATCCTTAAGCCTTGTGTTACCACAAGTTCTGTCTCGTATCGTCGCATTTAGGTCACCCTTTAAGATGTGTATGTCCTTATTTACATACTTGTCAGAACTGTTTGAATTCTCCCGAGGAAAATATAATTTTCTTCTTCTTCACTGCCATTCGTCAGAGCTCAACATTGTATTTGATTTTATATATTTGTTCGTTGTTTTAAAATAGCATCGACATGTGACTCCCATCTTATTAACGCCAGCTGTGCTGATGCCGACTGCATGTCAGTCATCCTTCCGTGTGCTCACTCTCTTCATCTTCGTGTCGTGAGTAAAGAAGAAGCCAGCCAGTCAAAGTGGAATGAGGGGGCTATTTAGTTGAAATCCCCAAAAGGGGACATCAGCAACTGTGGAAACTATAAAGGCATGAGATTTTTATCTGTCCCAGGAACAATCCTAAATCGCACAATCTTAGAGAGAGAGAGAATGAAGAACGCAGTAGATTCACACATCAGAAAGGAATAAGCTGGCTTTAGTAGCAACAGATCATGCCCAGACCAAATTGTCACATTGTGAATAATCATTGCATAATCACTATAATGGAAATTCTCCTCTATATTAATTTTGATGTTGATAACTATGAGAACACATTTGACAGCGTCGACAGAGAAACCATATTAAAACTAATAGAACATTACGATATACCCAGAAAGCTTGTCAACATCATCAGGAACTCCTATACAGGATTGACTTGTCGACTAATTCAAAAACGCGATGTCACTGATGGTTTTGAGATAACGAACGGATGTTTGCGTTCTCCTTTCTCATTTCCCCTCGTACTAGTAGACTGGATAATGAAGAAAGACAATAAATTAGGTCGGAATGGAATCCAGTGGACCTTTGGACGTAACTGGAGGACTTGGGCCTCGCAGACGCAAGAACAGATGCAAGACAAAAACTTAAATAACATGTCAATGCTGGTTGGCTATAGGGTCAACGAAATAAAGACAAAAGTAATGAAAAATTCATACTGAAAATCGCTCAAACCTTATTTGGGCAAGGCTTCGTTTAGATGTGAAAAAGATTGATTTCATCACTGTTATGGTTACATTTTATTTAGAAATAACTTGTTAAACGATACAAAATCTCACATTCGATATTTTGAAGCAAAAACTCGATGTCAGGACCAACTCGCTACAACCCATCCTGCATCTCCCATTTGCCTCCTTGGGGAAAAGACAAATTTGTCACAATCAGTTTTCTATACTCTTGCCATTATTTCGCGATTCACACCAACATGTGCTTGGTGACATTCAAACCATGCCATTGCCATCTTGCCCATTCACCTACGTCAGAGACACAGCAAAGACATAGCCAAGCCTATTTTCGAGGGGAAATGCTTGTGTTTATCACTCATTACTTTCCGCTGGGCCTACAGGACGACCAGTGTGTTTTAAAATAATATGTTTTAACAATAGGTAAACAGAGAGAGAGAGAGAGAGAGAGAGAGAGAGAGAGAGAGAGAGAGAGACAGAGAGACAGAGAGAGAGAGAGAGAGAGAGAGAGAGAGAGAGAGAGAGAGAGAGAGAGAGAGAGAGAGAGAGAGAGACAAACAGACAGACAGATACACAGACAGACAGAAACAGAGACAGAGAGACAGAGAGAGAGGTAGAGAGACAGAGAGAGAGAGAGAGAGAGAGAGAGAGAGAGAGAGAGAGAGAGAGAGAGAGAGAGAGAGAGAGAGAGAGAGAGAGAGAGAGAGAGAGGGAGAGAGAGAGAGAAAGAGAGAGAGAGAGAGAGAGAGAGAGAGAGAGAGAGAGAGAGAGAGAGAGAGAGAGAGAGAGAGAGAGAAAGACAGATAGAAAGACAGATAGAAAGACAGACAGTCAGACAGACAGAACGAGATGTGGCATGGTACAACAAACGATCGTTTAAAACGCACTTGTTGCGAAAAATGTATAACGCACTGTTTGGCTTGGATAGGTCCATGAGTAATTTGACAAGAAATCATATCAATAGAATCAGCCTGCACGGGCACACGGACAGAAAAAGAGAGACAGATTGGTAGAAAAAGACAGTTTCGCAGAAAGATAAGCAAATTGTCATAAACTCGAGTTTTAATTTGTGCAAAGCTTCTCAAGATGACAGTGATTCCATCTTTTAATGAAGGAAGAAATAAACTTAGTAACGTTAAAATTTACCTCTGTCGACCATAGGCAGTGAATTAAGAGGAAACAGCAAGATAACATATGAATGAAAAAATGAAAGAAAAGAAATAGGATCTACCAGTGGTACCGGCCAACCGTCCACAAGAAGACAAGAAAAAACCCAAGTCATAATGTAAACCACACCGACAATACCTCGAATTTATCGTTTCATTAGTCGCTGAATACTTGTCAGAAGAGAGAGAGTCTTGAGTATTTTGAGTTTGAAGAAAGCATATCGAAACAAATAGTGATCGGTATATTATAATCGAAAAGTTCAAAAACCGACAAATGTTATAGTACCAAGAATACATTGGATAGTCAGCATTGGAAGGTGCTAACAACGCGAGTATGATTGTATACAAACATTGGATTATGACAATTCCTTTAAGGAGCAGTTGAAACCCACTTTCCACACCCACATCCACATACTTACACGCGCGCGCGCACAACGGTAGATAGAAAACACGCGAAGTAGAGTACTGAAGTCAAAACCATAATGTTGTATATAAGATTTTAAAAAGGGGGATGATGGGCATGCGTCACAAATCACGTCAACCATTTTAGCACGAAGAGGTGTGACCAACATTGGCCACGTCAACATTGGCCACGTCAACATACATACATACATACATACATACATACATACATACATACATACATACATACATACATACATACATACATACATACATACATACATACATACATACATACATACACCACACGTCTAATTGCATGATTTGATTTGATTTTACCCACATCCATCACTAAGGTGTTCTCGGGAACAACAAGTCCCATGGTAAACATGTTGGCCGGTAAATTCAATATCTGTTTCTGTAGCTGACCACTCTTTCACGTAAATTATTCAAAATACAAAAGAGAAAAAAATACTACAATTTCAAACTCTAAGATACAATCACTTACACTGACATAAAAAGAACAGGAATCACTTAGGCAAAAGGGAAAATGGCTGGCCGTAGAGTAAGGAATGGGGATAATCATACATGGACAAAGCGCTGTAAAGAAAGGCAGCCAAGAAATCGTAACGACCCTTGCCACCCGATCTTGACGCACTGGGTGAATCTAGTACTTCGATAATAATAATAATAATAATAATAATAATAATAATAATAATAATAATAATAATAATAATAATAATAATAATAATAATAATAATAATAATAATAATAATAATAATAATAATGCTCTAAAGATAACACCAAAACTCAGCAATTTCTGGAGCTGTTTGGAGATTTGATGGTCCAGAGGGAAGGTGTCGCTCTCCCAACCAAAAAGTAGTGGGTTCGTACCCAACAGGTCGAAAAACATTTTCACGCTTTTCTCCATCGCCTAGTTCAGATAAGTGAATCAACATCTAGTCTAATCGGAGACGGAAAATAAAAAGGGGGTCTCTGTGGCCGTTAAAGATGTCGTTGCTGTTTACAGGGCAGTCTGGGCAAAATCCTACCAAAACCCCAATATCACCTTACTTGTCGATGTGGATAGAATCAAATCAAAATCTCTAGCCGGTAAGTTTGTTTGGGGTTTTTTTCCCTCTTAATTTGAAACTTAAATCATGTAATGATATCACTTGGTACACGAACATACAGAACATGTCACCCCCCTTTTTCTTTTGTCTATCGATTTTTCTTCTTTACTTTGTTTGTTTTTGCTGTTTTCTAAAGTGAAAATCGCAAGAGTTCACTAAGTTTTAACATGTCTCAATTTGTCAGCCTTCGATCTGTACAAGAGTTGCAACTAACTCATGCGTTCATTGTCTGATGTTCCTAAGTGGCTTTAACAAAACCACACATAACACCGAATGACTGGCACCAACTCTACACTATAAAGGGGCCTAGTTTCTCGTTGCTTTGAGCTCCGTACGGAAGCCGAGCATGACTGATCTTGCAATTCACTCATGTGTGTTATGTACTCAGGACGTGAGATTTAGCCTCCAAAAAGGATCCTTAATGACGTGTTTTGCTTTTGTTTTATTGAAATGAGAAAGGTACACAGTTATGGTAATGAGGGGGGGGGAGAGAATATTATTATTAGAAATGTCCGCGAATCACACATTGTGGATTTTAAAAGTTTAAAGACACATTTAAAGAGTTAGAATTAGCTGAAAAAATAGAAAATTTCAAAGTAAACATTTTGGTCATTACAGAAACAAACAAAAAAAGGGCAAGGAATAGAAAATGTAGGATCAAATCATATTTTAATCTTCTCAGGAGTAGATGTCAAAGATAGAGATAGAGCAGGAGTAGGCCTCCTAATGCATAAACGGCAAGAAAAGTTAGTAGACAATTGGAAATAGCCTACGGTTATTACATGTAAACATTAAACCAAAAGGCAGAGAAATTAAGTTATGAATGGCTTATGAACCAAACGAAGATGCCACCAAAGAGGAAACTGATCTCTTCGAAAACGATTTACAAATAGCTGCAGAGAATCTCAAACCCAAACAGGAACTAATGGTTTTAGGAGATTTAAACGCTAGAGTGGGCAACAATGTAGAAACATCAGGAGGAGTAATAGGTAAAGAAGGAGAGAAAACAACTTCTCCAAATGGAGAGACTAATAGATTTTCGCCTAAAGAATAACATGAAAAAAACTACCTTTTTTCCTCATAATGATATCTATAAGTATACAAAAGTAAGTGAAGACAGATGTGAAAGGTCTATCATAGACTACATAATGGTCAGCAGCTCCCCCCCCCCCCCCCACCCATCTTACAGTACAATGGATGCAAGAGTAAAACAGAGGAGCTGAAATATTTAGTGATCATCACCTATTGATAGCCAAAATGAGATTACTGACTGAAGAAAACAAACAGAAAGGGAAAGAGAAGAAAGCTACTAAACTCAAAATAGAAGAACTAAATTAACCAATAGTAAAACTGATATACCAATCTAGGATAAAAAGATTTATCAGCGAAAGACAGATGGATCTGAATGATTTCGAAGAATAGTGGCAAATGTAAAAATAAACACTTCTCAGTTGTACGGAAGAGGTATGTGGTAGGAAACAAATTAAAGAAGATATGAAATGAACAGCATGGTGGAATGAGAATGTCAAGACTAAGATCAACGAAAATAAGGATGCCTGGAAGACATACTTGCAAACAAAATGGCAAGGGGACAGGATAGATTATGTGAGTAAAAGAGCTATTGCCAAAGAGAAAGTTAGAAAAGCATAAAGTGGGAAGAGTTTGAACAAAGACTTCAAGAAAGCTATCAAGGAAATCAAAAGCTGTTTTGGTGAGCAATGAAGAACACATCGTGCCCAATACGACAAATTAAGAACGCCAAAGGAGAAATAATGAAAGAAGACAGCGAAATCGTGGAAATGTGGAGAACGTGTTTTCAACAATTACATAATCCCTCCAGAGCATATGAAACAAGGAGTACAGATCAATTAGTAAGAGTAACAAGTAATCCAGATGAGACAGCTGACGATGTAGATATCTCAATGGAAGAAATCCAAACAGCTATAAGAAAAGTTAAAATAGGAAAAGCCCCAGGAGCAGATCAAGTTTATCCAGAAATGATTAAAAATCGAAGGACAGAGGCAGACAAACTATTAGATGCAATATGTCAACAAGCATGAAAGTCAAAAAGGTGCCAGACGACTGGAAAAAGGGAACGGTAGTACCAATACACAAGAAAGGATCAACTATGGAATGCTTAAACTATAGAGGGATATAACTACTTAACGTACCAGAAAAAGTGTATGACAGGATTCTGTAAATAAGACTAGGAAAAGAGTCGAGGATCAGATTGAAAAACATCTGAATGGGTGTAGACCAGGAAGAAATGTACAAGATCACATATTAAACAGTTAGACAAATAATAGAAAAATTCCTTGAGAGAAACATTGACTTGCACTTGTGTTTTATCGACTTACAGAAGACATTTAGCACTGAGAGGGGGGTGAACTATGGCATTCCTTAAAAGAACATAATGTGGAGCAAAAAATGTAATAGAAGCCATTAAAATGTTTTACAATAAATCAACATGTGCACTAAGAATAGCTCGAAATGTATCTGAAGAATTTGATGTTGATATAGACGATATAGGAGTAAGACAGAGTTGTGTCTTAAGTCCTCTTTTGTTTATCACATTTATGGATTTAGTTCCTTCAAAAGTGAAGAAAATGAATGTAGGTATGTGGAAGCTCAAACCAGTAAATGTAGGAATGCTTTCATTTGCTCATGGTTTAGTTCTTTTGGGAAAATCAGAAAGAGACCTTCAAACGAATATCAACATGAAGAATAATGAATTGAATAAAAGAGGAATGAGGATGAATGCAAAGAAAAACCAAAACAATGCTACTAACTAGAGAAGCTAAAACACAAATTCTTAAATTAGCCAGGGAAAATTTAGAACAAGTTTACAGCTACAATTATCTAGGAGTAATGATTAAATCAGAGGGAAAACTAAGAGAAGAAATTAGCCAGACAATCCGAAACGTGATGACTATGTATAACCATAAAGGAAAGGCAGTTATAGGTAAACATGAATTGTCAACAAAAACCAAAATGGCAGTATAGAGCACAGTTTACTGTCCAACTAGGAGTAGTAGGGAAAACTAGAGACAAAATCAGAAACACAACTATAATAGATCAAACCAAAGCAGATGGCATAAAAACTAAGATAGAAATATATCAACTGAGGTGGTTTGGAATTGTAAGCACAATGGATGACAATAGGATAACTAAATCAGTATACAGTGCTAAAACCCAAGTTAAAAGACAAAAAGGCAGACCCGGAGAAAGCGGGAAGAAGATATAAAAGAGGCATTAAAGCAAAGAAATTTAAATTTCAAGGAAGGAAACAGAAATGTCAGGACAGGGCAGTCAGGAGAAGGATCATTTCGAGCATCTAAACCCAAACACCGGAAGGTAGAATGGGAGCTGATAAAGAAAGAAAGAAAAGACGCATTTACAATATGTAAGAAATCAGTCCATGAGTTAAATTTTCTTTTCATTTGATTCTTCATCCTCGTCCAATCATTGGCAGCGGTGATTTCATAATTTTTAGATGATGATTTTTCGATTTTTTCTAGAATACCTTTTAGGCCACTGAGGGATCGCCACCACAAATCACGTGACTGACCGCTTTCTTTCTTTTCTTCTCTTTTTTATCCTCCAGTGTCTGGGCATAGATACCCGAAATTATCGTTCTCCAAGCTACCATGTCCTGACATTTTCCGTTTCCTTCCACGAAGGTTAAATTTCTTTGCTTCAGTGTCTCTTTTAAATCTTATTCCCTTCTTTATCCGAGATTCGTCTTTTGGTCTTTTACGTTGGAATTTATCACCGTATACTGATTTAGCTATTCTCTTATCACCCATTCTGTTTACACGTCCAAACCATCCGAGTTGATTTACTTCTATCTTGGTTCTATGCCATCTGCTTTGGTTTGATCTCTTATTGTTTTGTTTCTGATTTTGTCACTTTTAGTTATCCCTACTTCCCTTCCTAAATACATATATTCCAATAATTCAGTTCAGCGTCGTGGATAAAGGGATGTTTCTAAATGGAGGAAATTAGTAACTTCTAACTGCCACCTTCCAAGGTCACCTTTTTTCCTCTGAACCATTATAACTTATTCCTAACCCCCAGACTCAAAGCACATTTTTCGATCTAAGAAAGCAAACAAACAAAAAACAAACAAAAAAACAAACAAAAACAAGGAAAAAACTGCCTAAAATTAGCTGTGACAAGTAGAATCAGGCTTATTTGCATAATTTGCAAGGTTGGTCCGTTTTTACCCCTTTCCATCTAACTTTAGTCCGTCTCGTCACTGTTAGTAACGTTTGAAACGCTATTATAATTATTTCGTTCTCTGAAAGCATAGCCACTAAACAAGATGTGGTAAAATACGATGCCATAGCCACTAAACAAGATGTGGTAAAATACGAAGCCATAGCCACTAAACAGGATGTAGTAAAATACGAAACCATAGCCACTAAACAGGATGTAGTAAAATATGAAACCATAGCCACTAAACAGGATGTGGTAAAATACGAAACCATAGCCACTAAACAGGATGTGGTAAAATACGAAACCATAGCCGCTAAACAGGATGTGGTAAAATACGAAACCATAGCCGCTAAACAGGATGTGGTAAAATACGAAGCCATAGCCACTAAACAGGATGTAGTAAAATACGAAACCGTAGCCACTAAACAAGATGTGGTAAAATACGAAACCATAGCCGCTAAACAAGATGTAGTAAAATACGTACCATGACACACTAAACAGGATGTAGTAAAATACGAAACCATAGCCACTAAACAGGATGTAGTAAAATACGAAACCATAGCCACTAAACAGGATGTAGTAAAATACGTACCATGACACACTAAACAGGGTGTGGTAAAATACGCACCATGACACACTAAACAGGGTGTGGTAAAATACGTACCATGGGACACTAAACAGGGTGTGGTAAAATACGTACCATGACACACTAAACAGGGTGTGGTAAAATACGTACCATGACACACTAGACAGGGTGTGGTAAAATACGTACCATGACACACTAAACAGGGTGTGGTAAAATGCGTACCATGACACACTAAACAGGGTGTGGTAAAATACGTACCATGACACACTAAACAGGGTGTGGTAAAATACGTACCATGGGACACTAAACAGGGTGTGGTAAAATACGTACCATGACACACTAAACAGGGTGTGGTAAGAAATACGTACCATGGGACAATACAACGAGTCAACCACAGATGTCATGGGAAAAAAACATGAGTAAATGACATGATAGGATTGATGGATTGAAATTTACTCTATCCACCATAAGCGGTGATTTAAAGATGAATTAAGAAAGGGGAAACAACAGGATGAAAGATACATGAAAGAATAAAAGAAACAAAGTAGGACCTGCCGGCAACGCCCGTCAACCGGCAACACGAGTAGAGCCTACATGGACCAGGAATACTATAACAAACAAAAACATTACTCACTGTGCATTTGTTAGGTTTTTCCCCGGAGTGAACACGCATGTGAATAAGAAGTTTGTATCGGGCATTGAAGGGACGAGATCTCCTAGGACAGCCTTTCCAGAAGCAGGTGAACTCTTCTCCTTTCCTTTGATCTATGTGAGCTTTTTCCAGGTGCCTCACCAACTCATCTTGTTCTTTAAAAGCCATATTGCAGTCAATCCAGCGGCAAATGTTTGATCCTCTTCTTCTAGCTCCTCGACTTTGATGCCTCCGTCACCTGTAGGTTGGGTGTTCAATTCTGGAATGTAAGATGGGCTCATTTCGCTACCCGGCAGGCTGGCTAAACCTGGACTCATGGCCATAGAAGTAATGGTCTGCATTTGACCAGAACCAGCCCCTGAAATATTAGTGTTATGCATTCCAGGCATCCCATGATTCTGTTGTTGTTGTTGTTGTTGCTGCTGCTGCTGCTGCTGTTGTTGTTGTTGCTGCCGCTGCGAATGAAGGTGATGGGGATTATGAGGATTATGATGATTTAGGGGTTGGTGGTGATTTGGGTGTAAATGTTGTGACATCATGAGGCTGTGATTATGTTGCTGTATGTGTTGGTGGTGCTGATGATGGTGCTGATGGTGGTGTTGTGAGGCATTTTGATGTTGCTGTGGCTGAACGTGTTGTTGATGTTGTTGTTGATGCTGCTGTTGCTCGACGGCTTCGTTGTATGATGGAGGTGGTGGGATACCGTTTATGGGAATCCCTGGAGTCATACCAACGCCCATATTCGCGCTGGTCATGTCTGACGTCATCACAGCTAGATTACTTCCCATGTCAGAGTTCATCAAACCACTATGTTGCATGCTGGTTACGCCCATATTGCTTCCCATTGTGTCATTCATGCCAGCATAGCTCTGAGAGTCATGCATTTCCATGGTCTGCATGTTATTTAGCAGCGTCCCGTTTGGAAATCTACCCACAGCACAGTTGTACTCGATATAAGGCATTTCGCTTTGACGAGCAACGTACGCATTGCTCATGATACTGTCCATGGGGCTGTTCTCGGCAGGACCCATGCTGAATATATTCTCTGCATTGTCGTTCTTAGTTCCTATCCCAGAGTACATGCTGAATGGCGTAAAGTTACCGCCGAGACGTCGCTGGCCAGAGCCAGTCTGCGAAAAAGGACTGCTGTTACCTCCTAATAAATGCGAGAAAGAACCGTGCTGATAGGGCTGTGGGGAGCCGCTTGTCGAAGATGTCCTTGAAGGCAGATATGGTCCCAGAGACGTTGGCGATAAGCGAATGATGTGAGTGAGGTCAGTGTTATCTGACAGTGATGGCGAGATGGACAAAGCCCGTTTTTGAGACATTCTTGCCTGAATGTTGGCAGAATGTCTGGGACTGGTGAATCGAGATGGAAAGGGAGACATATCAATGCCCTGATAGGGAGAAAGATTGGAGCCAACATTGTACTGTGACATGACACTCCCTAGAACATTGATGCTCTGTGAATCGTTATCACTTCCGTCAGCAGTGGATGACGTCACTGAAGGCAAGGGTTTGTAATGCATCCATTCCTGTTGCTTGGGAAGTGCCGGTTCCAAAAACACGTGTTTGCTTCCAGATCCTTCTCCAGTTTGACCAAGTTTGGGCGTCCCGAGCATACTTCTAGGCGTATGAAGGAACTTCTGGGCGTGTGTAACGATGACCTGGTGGGCTCCACGGATGTTCCATCGTGGTTGGACATGGCAGACAAGGCGGGTGTGTGCATCGCACTTCGGGGAGACTGCACTGACCTCATACCTATACTGGAGATCTCGCTTGGGGTTGGGGTATGTGTGAATAAAGTCTGCATTGGAAAGGACAAAGCATTGTTGCTCTGCGAATTGTTATGGCTGTTGTTGTGGTTGACTGCAGGCAAACTACATGATCCACCATCATGGTGGCCGATGTGTTTCGGGGAATGTTGTTGTTGCTGTTGTTGTTGATGATGAAGATGATTGTGATAATGATGATGTTGCTGTTGTTGTTGGTTATGGGAAAGTCGCAAGGTGCTGTTGAGGCTGCCGCTAGTAAGACTACCATTGTTGAGGCTGGAGTTGGTGAGACTGCTACTGTTTGAGTTGAACAAAGATATATCAAGACTTTTGCAGGTGGGGGAATTTTTGTTGTTGCCGTTGTCATCGCTGGAGTGCATGACGTTATTATGACGTGGTCCAAGAGGAATGCACTGTGGTCCATAACCTGCAGCCTGGACGTCAGCTGTCAAAAACAAACAACATTGAAAAGTTAGACCAAGTTTCTATCATGATGATTGACGTAGCTTCTAATACACATTATATCGAAGTCAATAGGATCGTAAGAGAGCATATTCATAGCAGCTTTACACTTTTAAAAATCACAAATATATGACCAAGGACCGGTGTAAACAAAATGCAGGAAGACACAAAACACCAAAGTAAGAGTGAAAATGAAATGAGGAAAATGTTACAATAAGCTTCAATGACCTGCTTACACATGTATCTTCTGTCCGGGATTACGAGTGTGTCCTTTACCTGAAAATACTTCAAACATATACTTCCAGAAGCAGCAATGGACGTTGAAATCCGCCATGAAGAGTGGGAACCTAGCACTATGGCTGTCATCCAGAGCACACATTTAATAGTTGTCTTTGTGCAATAAATGAGTTCGTGGATTTAGACATAACGCAGGTATACAGTAATGGTCATTTCTTGTCATCGACGAGTGCAAGACAACTTAATATTGATAAAACGACGATACGAAAGCACGAGCAAATAGCTACTCCCTTTAAATATCCCCTACTAAGAAGGTGGCCTGGTGACCGTTCGACTGACCTATTACTAGAGCCGTATCGCTCATATGTTACAAATTCGTTCATCTTACTGGAAAACTTTGGCTAAATATTTACTAGTTCAATATAACCTTTGTAGAATGTGTGAGAGTGGTATGGGTTTGGAGGAGCAAAAGAAGGTGGGGGGGGGGGGGTGGGGGGCGACTTTCAGGTCATTCCACAATCAGGAGGTTTGTTTCATTAACATTTACCCAGTCCAGCATGTGCCGTGACTTCAGGGTGAATGGAAAGGAAACAGCAACATGAAAGATGAGTGAAAGAACAAAAGGAAAGAAATAAGACCTACCAGCAGCACCCCCAACCACCCATCCACCCTGTAGGAGGAATAAGTGAAGATGGGAGGAGCAAATCAAAAACTGACGTACTTCCAATGACGCACGACACACGCAGTGAATTCCGTTAGCTAAAATCGGAACGAGAAAGGCCTTGACATTGCAAGGGCCTCAGCACTATTGTTCTGAGGAGATAAAATCAGGTAATGACCCACTAAGTTGAAATCTGAAACCTGACATAAACACACGATCGGCCAATCAACGCTGTACACAGGAAAATGTCTGATGATATGATAATACGTATTGTCTTCATTTACTCTTGTATATTTGTGGATATCTTTATGTTATTCTTTAGGTAAAAATCTATTAGTCTCTCTCCATTTGGAGAAGCTGTTGTCTATCTTTCTTCATCCATTACTCCTCCTGGTGTTTCTACATTGTTGCTTACTCTAGCTTAAATCTCTAAAATCATTAATTCCTGTTTGGGTTTGAGATTCTCTGCAGCTCTAGCTCTATCTTTGATATCTACTCCTGGGAAGATTAAAGTATGATTTTTCTATTCTTTGTCCTTTTTTCTTTGTTTCTGTAATAGCCAAAATGTCTACTTTGAATTTTTCCATTTCTTCAGCTAATTCTAACTCCTTTCCATTAATTGCCCTAGCATTCCATGTTCAAAATCACAGTCCGTGTTCTTTTCCAGAGTCGTCTTCGAAAGTTCAAGCCGGGTATATTATCTCCAATTGTATATATTACTTTGGAATCAGGTTGTTTTGGATAAGTAGGGGATTAGCCCACTGTACCCTAGCCAAGGTCTTTAGATGTCGTGATATGCACACGGGGATGCCACCTTGAGGTCCTCGAAAACAAAATGTTCAACCGAGCCTTGTTATTTTCTGTCAGGGTTAACTCCCTTAGCCTTTAGTCATTCAAGACCAGCCTGCAAGGCAGTAGGTTGTTTCATTTTCTGTCAGGGTTAACTCCAAAGACTCATAACCTTTGGTCAGTCAAGACCAGCATGCAAGGCAGCAGTTATTTTCTTTCAGGGTTATCTCCAATAGCCTTTGGTCAGCCAAGACCTGCCTGCAAGGCAGCAGGAGACTCGCTGAGGGCGGGATCATCTACTCCCCGTAATTGCAGGTGCTTACCTGTCCACTGCTCTCGCTAAATATATATATATATATATATATACTGGTGCTCTACTGCACGCTACAGAAATCTTTCACTTAAGTAGCGATGAGTTCCAGCTCTAACAGCCCTGTAAAAGGAACGTTTAATTATTTATTCAGATCGTTTCATTTATTTATTTCCGTTTTTTTTTATTCGGATTCGGAATTTACCCAACATCCTGCAATGTCAATCAGCAGACACAACGTCATTTTCGGGCCAATTTGTTTTGGTAGGATTTAAAAGAATTTTGCCCAGACTTCTTGTAAATTACAGCCAAGGGATGTTTAAATCATTGATTGCACAAAGTGTAATGATCTGCATTAAAATCATCCTAAAACACAGTCAAAATTGGACCTCTTTTTATCTTCCGTCTTCGATAGGACTTCTCTCTCTCTCTCTCTCTCTCTCTCTCTCTCTCTCTTTCTCTCTCTCTCTCTCTCTCTCTCTCTCTCTCTCTCTCTCTCTCTCTCTCTCTCTCTCTCTCTCTCTCTCTCTCTCTCTCTCTCTCTCTCTCTCTCTCTCTTTCTCTGTCTGTCTGTCGATTCACTTACCTGAAACGTGTTGTGTGTGTCTCTGTCTGGGGTCTGTCTGGGTCTGTCTGTAGAAGATATTATTCGAAAAAAACTCGAAAACAAAATGTTCAACCGTTGGTGGGGCTCAATCCACAACCTTTATCGGTTCAGACGTTGATACCCCCGCCTCTGAATTACCGGGTACCCCCATCGCTTTTTTAAATTGTTTTTTAAAACTCCACGATCCGAACATTTTCTTTTAAATGGCAATGAAATATTAATACAAATCAATTCACGGTTTTAAAATAAATGTCACCTTGACGTAATGCGTAGACACATCATCCCACAGAAAAAATTCTTCTCAACCACCGCTAACTGGTTTGAGAGTAAAGACACATCTAGATCTAGTATGATTGATTTCCTTCTATACATAAACTTTATTTCTTCAAGATCTATTATCAAATGAGATTCAAAACCTTTTCGAAGAGAGAGAAAGAGAGAAGAGAGAGAGAGAGAGAGAGAGAGAGAGAGAGAGAGAGAGAAGAAGAAGAAGAAGAAGAAGAAGAAGAAGAAGAAGAAGAAGAAGAAAGAAAAAGAAAGAGAAGAAGAAGAAGAGAAGAAGAAGAAGAAGAAGAAGTTAAAGACTCATGGAACGGCGCCAAAAAAAATCTCTGTATTGGGCTGTTCAACCGTCTGTTTTGTTTTTACCGTCTGGCTTCTAGTCTTTGCACTTGCCTTTTACCGTCTTTGCTCTGGCCTTTACCGTCTGGCTGATTCAACATTATCTGACTGTGCTCTGGCCTTTTACCGTCTGAACCGTCTGGCTGTATTTTCCGTCTGGCTGACCACGATCCAAAACGTGACATTGCATACTTCAAACGCTCATATTGAAAGCCCCCCCCTCCCCCGCCCAGTGTGGGCAAAATTACACCGAGATGACTTAATGTTTGACACTTAATTATCAAGTCAACGGGCCGCTGGGAATTCAATCGACACAAATAGAGCATATTTTACCACGCTCCAATCCGTTGTGCTAGACCGTGAAAAGTGTTGAGATGTCTTGCAAACAAAATAGAGAGCATTATGACACCAACAACAAAAAACAACTACAAAATGATCAGTTCTCATCTAGCCTGTGGAGGTTATTTGATTTAGGCTACATACCCACAACATGAAGGTCTCATCTCGGGGGGGGGGGGGGGTGGGGTTGTGTCAGTTCTTAATTTTTGCTATTGCCCTGTAAACAGCCAAGCGATATTTAACGTGCACAGAATGTTGGGCAGTGGACAGGTAAGCACCTGTACGGAGATTAGCAGTCCTGCCCTCCACGAGTCTCCTGCTGCCCTGCTGGTGGACCTTGGTGGACCAAAAGGCTAAGGGAGTTAACCCTGATCGAAAATAACAACATGCTGCCTTGCCAGGCTGGTTTTGAGCAACCAAAGGCTAAGGGAGTTAACACTAACAGAAAATAATAAGGCCTGGTAGGGGACCTCAAGGTGGCAGCCCACCATCTACCTAGGGTACAGTGGGCCAATTCCCTGCTTATCCAAAGCCAAACTGATTCAAAGAAATATATACAATGATATACCCGGCTTGAACTTTCGAAGACGACTCTGGAAAAGAACACGGACTGTGATTTTTGGAACATGGAATGTTAGGGCAATTAATGGAAAAGAGTTAGAATTAGTGAAGAAATGGAAAAATTCAAAGTAGACATTTTGGCTATTACAGAAACAAAGAAAAAAGGACAAGGAATAGAAAATGTAGGACCAAATCATATTTTAATCTTCTCAGGAGTAGATGTCAAAGATAGAGCTAGAGCAGGAGTAGGCCTCCTAATGCATAAAAGGCAAGAAATGCTACTAGAAAGTTGGAAATGTATAAGCCCACGGCTATTAGAGGTAAATATTAAACCAAAAGGAAGAGAAATTAAATTATTAATAGCTTATGGACCAAACGAAGATGCCACCAAAGAAGAAAAAGATATCTTCGAAAATGATTTACAAATAGCTGCAGAGAATCTCAAACCCAAACAGGAATTAATGGTTTTAGGAGATTTAAACGCTAGGGAACCAACAATGTAGAAACATCAGGAGGAGTAATAGGTAAAGAAGGAGACACAACAACTACTCCAAATGGAGAGAGACTAATAGACCATTTGCCTAAAAAAATAACAAGAAAAATAGCTAACTTACGTTTTCCTCATAAAGATATCCACAAATATACAAAAGTAAATTAAGACAGACGTGAAAAATCAATGCTAGACTACATAATAGTTAGCAGCTCCCTTTTTTTTACATTACAGTGGATGCAAGAGTAGCCAGAAGAGCTGAAATATTTAGTGATCATCACCTAGTGGTTGCCAACATGAGATTATTCACTGAAGAAAACAAACAGAAAGAAGATAAGAAAGCTACTCAACTCAAAATAGAGGAACTAAATAAATCAATAGTAAAACAGATGTACCAATTTAAGATAAAAAGATATTTATCAGTGAAAGACATACATCTGAATGATAGCTTTAATAGAACAAAAGTGGCAAATACTATAAAGAAACACTCCTTCAGTTGTACTAGAAAGGTCTGTGGTAGGAAACAAATTAAAGAAGATGGAAAAGAACAGCATAGTGGAATGAGAGTATCAAAATCAAGAACAAAGAAAATAATGATGCCTGGAAAAAATACTTGCAAACAACGAGACCAGAAATGGGATAGATTACGTGAGTAAAAGAACAATCGTCAAAGAGGAAGTTAGGAAAGCATAACAGGAACAGTGGGAAGAGTTTGGACAAAGACTTCAAGAAAGCTATCAAAGGAAATCAAAAGCTGTTCTGGTGAGCAATGACGAGCATGAGAAAGACCAAAGCATGCCCAATACGACAAATTAAGAATGTCCAAAGGAGAAATAATGAAAGGAGACAGCAAGATCATGGAAACATGGAGAAAGCACTTTCATCAATTACATAATCCTCCAGAACGTATGAAACAAGGAGTACATATCAATTAGTAAGAGTAACAAGTAATTCAGAGGAGACAGCTGAAGATGTAGATATCTCAATGGAAGAACTCCAAACAGCTATCAGAAAAGTGAAATTAGGGAAAAGCCCCTAGAGCAAATCAAGTTTATCCAGAAATGGTTAAAAACCAAGGAGAGACAGACAAACTACTACATGCAATATGCCAACAAGCAAGGAAGTCCAAACAGATGCTAGACGACTGGAAGAAGGCAACAGTATTACCAATACACAGAAAAGATCCAGCTATGGAATGCTCAAACTATATAGGAATATCAATACTTAGCGTTCCAGGAAAAGTGTATGCCTGGATACTGGAAATGAGACTAAGGAAAGTAAGAAGATTATCAGATTGAAGAACACCAGATTGGATTTAGACCAGGATGAAGTGTACAAGTCCACATATTTACAATTAGACAAAATAATGGAAAAAAATTCCTTGAGAAAAACATTGACTTGTAACTTTGTTTTATTGATTTAGAAAAGGCATTTGACATTGTGAGGAGGGACAAACTATGGCATTCCTTAAAAGAACACAATGTAGAGCAAAATTTAATAAAACCATTAAAAGTTTTTACAATAAACCAACATGTGCAGTGAGAGTAACTGAAATTATCTAGCTCAGAATTTTTGTAGATATAGGAGTCAGAAAGGGTTGTATCCTAAGTCCTCTTTTGTTTATCACATTTATGGATTCAGTCAAAGGCATCCTCAAAAATGAAGAAAATGAATGTGGGTATGTGGAAGCTCAAACCAGTAAATATATCAATGCTTTCATTTGCTGATAATTTAGTTCTGTTTGGAAAATCAAAAGGGACCTTCAGTCGTATATCAACATTATGAACAATGAATTAAATAAAAAGGAATGAGGTAAATGCAAAGAAAACCAAAACAATGCTGCTAACTAGAGGAACCTAAAACACAAAATCTTAAATTGGGCAGGGAGAATTTAGAACAAGTTCAAAGCTACAATTACCTAGGAGTAATGATTAACTCCAGAGGGAAAACTAAGAGAAGAAATCAGCTAGAGAATCAAAAGCAAAGTGCAATATATAACCATCTAGGAAAGGCATTTGTAGGTAAACAAGAATTGTCAACAAAAACCAAAATGGCAGTATACAATACAGTTTATTGTCCTACTCTCCTCTATGGCAGTGAAACCTGGACCTTAGACAGTAGGGAATACAGTAGAGTACAGGCAGCCGAAATGAAATATCTAAGAAGAGTAGTAGGGAAAACTAAAAGAGACAAAATCAGAAACACAACAATAAGAGATCAAACCAAAGCAGATAGCATAAAAACTAAGATAGAAATGAATCAACTGAGATGGTTTGGGCATGTTAACAGAATGAATGACAATAGAATAGCTAAATCAGTATACAGTGCTAAAACTCAAGGTAAAAGACCAAAAGGCAGACCTCGGAGAAAGTGGGAAGAAGATATAAAAGAGGCATTAACGCAAAGAAATTTAACTTTCACGGAAGGAAACAGAAAATGTCAGGACAGGGCAGCCTGGAGAAAGATCATTTCGGGCATCTAAAACCCATATGTCTGAATAGATCTAGCTATCCATTTCGCTGTCTGAATAGACCTAGCTATCCATTTCGCTGTCTGAATAGACCTAGCTATCCATTTCACTGTCTGAATAGACCTAGCTATCCATATGGCTGTCTGAATAGATCTAGCTATCCATTTCACTGTCTGAATAGATCTAGCTATCCATTTCACTGTGAATAGACCTAACTATCCATTTCACTGTGAATACACCTAGCTATCCATTTCACTGTGAATAGACCTAGCTATCCATTTCACTGTGAATAGACCTAGCTATCCATTTCGCTGTCTGAATAGACCTAGCTATCCATTTCACTGTGAATAGACCTAGCTATCCATTTCACTGTGAATAGACCTAGCTATCCATTTCACTGTGAATAGACCTAGCTATCCATTTGGCTGTCTGAATAGACCTAGCTATCCATTTCGCTGTGAATAGACCTAGCTATCCATTTGGCTGTCTGAATAGACCTAGCTATCCATTTCATTGTGAATAGACCTAGCTATCCATTTGGCTGTCTGAATAGACCTAGCTATCCATTTCACTGTGAATAGACCTAGCTATCCATTTCACTATCTGAATAGATCTAGCTATCCATTTGACTGTCTGAATAGACCTAGCTATCCATTTCACTGTCTGAATAGATCTAGCTATCCATTTGACTGTCTGAATAGACCTAGCTATCCATTTCACTGTCTGAATAGCTCTAGCTATCCATTTCACTGTGAATAGACCTAGCTTTCCATTTCACTGTCTGAATAGACCTAGCTATCCATTTGACTGTCTGAATAGACCTAGCTATCCATTTCACTGTCTGAATAGACCTAGCTATCCATTTCACTCTCTGAATAGACCTAGCTATCCATTTCACTGTCTGGATAGACCTAGCTACCCATTTCACTGTGAATAGACCTAGCTATCCATTTCGCTGTCTGAATAGATCTAGCTATCCATTTCACTGTGAATAGACCTAGCTATCCATTTCACTGTCTGAATAGACCTAGCTATCCATGTCACTGTGAATAGACCTAGCTATCAATTCCAGTGTGAATAGACCTAGCTATCCATTTCACTGTGAATAGACCTAGCTATCCATTTAACTGTGAATAGACCTAGCTATCCATTTCAATGTGAGTAGACCTAGCTATCCATTTAGCTGTCTGAATAGACCTAGCTATCCATTTCGCTGTCTGAATAGACCTAGCTATCCATTTGGCTGTCCGAATAGACCTAGCTATCCATTTCGCTATCTGAATAGACCTAGCTATCCATTTCACTGTCTGAATAGACCTAGCTATCCATTTCGCTATCTGAATAGACCTAGCTATCCATTTCACTCTGAATAGACCTAGCTATCCATTTCACTGTGAATAGACCTAGCCATCCATTTCACTCTGAATAGACCTAGCTATCCATTTCACTGTGAATAGACCTAGCTATCCATTTGGCTGTCTGAATAGATCTAGCTATCCATTTCACTGTGAATAGACCTAGCTATCCATTTGGCTGTCTGAATAGACCTAGCTATCCATTTCACTGTGAATAGACCTAGCTATCCATTTCACTGTGAATAGACCTAGCTATCCATTTGGCTGTCTGAATAGACCTAGCTATCCATTTCACTGTGAATAGACCTAGCTATCCATTTCACTGTCTGAATAGATCTAGCTATCCATTTCACTGTGAATAGCTCTAGCTATCCATTTCACTGTGAATAGACCTAGGTATCCATTTGGCTGTCTGAATAGACCTAGCTATCCATTTCACTGTGAATAGACCTAGCTATCCATTAAGCTGTCTGAATAGACCTAGCTATCCATTTCACTGTCTGAATAGATCTAGCTATCCATTTCACTGTCTGAATAGATCTAGCTATCCATTTCACTGTGAATAGACCTAGCTATCCATTTCACTGTCTGAATAGATCTAGCCATCCATTTCACTGTGAATAGACCTAGCTATCCATTTCACTGTCTTAATAGACCTAGCTATCCATTTCACTGTCTGATCCATTTCACTGTCTGAATAGACCTACCTAGTCTGAATAGACCCATTTCACTGTGAATAGACCTAATCCACCTAGACCTATCCATTTCACTGTGAATAGACCTAGCTATCCATTTCGCTCTCTGAATAGACCTAGCTATCCATTTCACTGTGAATAGACCTAGCGATCCATTTCACTGTCTGAATAGACCTAGCTATCCATTTCACTGTGAATAGACCTAGCTATCCATTTCAGTGTGAATAGACCTAGCTATCCATTTCACTGTGAATAGACCTAGCTATCCATTCACTGTGAATAGACCTAGCTATCCATTTCAATGTCATAGACCTAGCTATCCATTTCGCTGTCTGAATAGACCTAGCTATCCATTTCACTGTCTGAATAGACCTAGCTATCCATTTGGCTGTCCGAACAGACCTAGCTATCCATTTCGCTGTCTGAATAGACCTAGCTATCCATTTCACTGTCTGAATAGACCTAGCTATCCATTTCACTGTCTGAATAGACCTAGCTATCCATTTCGTTGTCTGAATAGACCTAGCTATCCATTTGGCTGTCTGAATAGACCTAGCTATCCATTTCACTGTCTGAATAGACCTAGCTATCCTTTTCACTGTCTGAATAGACCTAGCTATCCATTTCGTTGTCTGAATAGACCTAACTATCCATTTCGCTGTCTGAATAGATCTAGCTATCCATTTTGCTGTCTGAATAGACCTAGCTATCCATTTCACTGTCTGAATAGACCTAACTATCCATTTCACTGTGAATAGACCTAGCTATCCATTTCACTGTGAATAGACCTAGTATCCATTTCACTGTGAATAGACCTAGCTATCCATTTCGCTGTGAATAGATCTAGCTATCCATTTGGCTGTCTGAATAGACCTAGCTATCAATTTCACTGTGAATAGACCTAGCTATCAATTTCGCTGTCTGAATAGACTTAGTTATCCATTTCGCTGTCTGAATAGACCTAGCTATCCATTTTGCTGTGAATAGACCTAGCTATCCATTTCGCTGTCTGAATAGACCTAGCTATCCATTTCACTCTGAATAGACCTAGCTATCCATTTCGCTGTCTGAATAGACCTAGCTATCCATTTCGCTGTCTGAATGGACCTAGCTATCCATTTTGCTGTCTGAATAGACCTAGCTATCCATTTCGCTGTCTAAATAGACCTAGCTATCAATTTCGCTGTCTGAATAGACCTAGCTATCCATTTCGCTGTCTGAATAGACCTAACTATCCATTTCGCTGTCTGAATAAATAGATCTAGCTATCCATTTGGCTGTCTAAATAGTCTTATCTAGCTATCCATTTGGCTGTCTGTCTGAATTTAACTGTCTTAATAGACCTAGCTATCCATTTCAATAGACTGTCCATTTTACTGTCTGAATAGACCTAGCTATCCATTTCACTGTCTGAATAGACCTAGCTATCCATTTCGTCTGTCTGAATTTCAGAATAGACCTAGCTATCCATTTCACTGTCTGAATAGATCTAGCTATCCATTTCGCTGTCTGAATAGACCTAACTATCCATTTCACTGTGAATAGACCTAGCTATCCATTTCACTGTGAATAGACCTAGCTATCCATTTGGCTGTCTGAATAGACCTAGCTATCCATTTCACTGTGAATAGACCTAGCTATCCATTTGGCTGTCTGAATAGACCTAGCTATCCATTTCACTGTGAATAGACCTAGCTATCCATTTCGCTGTCTGAATAGACTTAGTTATCCATTTCGCTGTCTGAATAGACCTAGCTATCCATTTTGCTGTGAATAGACCTAGCTATCCATTTCGCTGTCTGAATAGACCTAGCTATCCATTTAACTGTGAATAGACCTAGCTATCCATTTCGCTGTCTGAATAGACCTAGGTATCCGTTTCGCTGTCTGAATGGACCTAGCTATCCATTTTGCTGTCTGAATAGACCTAGCTAGCCATGTCGCTGTCTAAATAGACCTAGCTATCAATTTCGCTGTCTGAATAGACCTAGCTATCCATTTCGCTGTCTGAATAGACCTAACTATCCATTTCGCTGTCTGAATAGACCTAGCTATCCATTTGGCTGTCTAAATAGATCTAGCTATCCATTTGGCTGTCTGAATAGACCTAACTATCCATTTAACTGTCTTAATAGCCCTAGCTATCCATTTCGCTGTCTGAATAGACCTAGCTATCCATTTTGCTGTCTGAATAGACCTAGCTATCCATTTCGCTGTCTGAATAGACCTAGCTATCCATCTTGCTGCCTGAATAGACCTAGCTATCCATTTCGCTGTCTGAATAGACCTAGCTATCCATTTAGCTGTCTGAATAGACCTAGCTATCCATTTTGCTGTCTGAATAGACTTAGCTATCCATTTCGCTGTCTGAATAGACCTAGCTATCCATTTCGCTGTGTGAATAGACCTAGCTATCCATTTTGCTGTCTGAATAGACCTAGCTATCCATTTTGCTGTCTGAATAGCCCTAGCTATCCATTCCACTGTGAATGGACCTAGCTATCCATTTAGCTGTCTGAATAGACCTAGCTATCCATTTCGTTGTCTGAATAGACCTAGCTATCCATTTTGCTGTGAATAGACCTAGCTATCCATTTCACTGTGAATAGAGCTAGCTATCCATTTCTCTGTGAATAGACCTAGCTATCCATTTCACTGTGAATAGACCTAGCTATCCATTTCACTGTGAATAGACCTAGCTATCCATTTCACTGTGAATTCCTACCATTTGGCTGTCTGAATAGACCTAGCTATCCATTTCACTGTGAATAGACTATCCATTTTGCTGTCTGAATAGATCTAGCTATCCATTTCACTGTCTGAATAGACCTAGCTATCCATTTCGCTATCTGAATAGATCTAGCTATCCATTTATCCATTTCGCTGTCTGAATAGACCTAGCTATCCATTTCACTGTCTGAATAGACCTAGCTATCCATTTCACTGTCTGAATAGACCTAGCTATCCATTTCTGAATAGACTGTCTGAATAGACCTAGCTATCCATTTCACTCTGAATGGACCCATTTCAGCTATCCATTTAGCTGTCTGAATAGACCTAGCTATCCATTTCGTTGTCTGAATAGACCTAGCTATCCATTTCACTGTGAATAGACCTAGCTATCCATTTCACTGTGAATAGACCTAGCTATCCATTTCACTGTGAATAGACCTAGCTATCCATTTCACTGTCTGAATAGACCTAGCTATCCATTTCACTGTATGAATAGACCTAGCTATCCATTTCACTCTGAATAGACCTAGCTATCCATTTCATTGTCTGAATAGACCTAGCTATCCATTGCACTGTCTGAATAGACCTAGCTATCCATTTCACTGTCTGAATAGACCTAGCTATCCATTTCAATGTGAATAGACCTAGCTATCCATTTCACTGTGAATAGACCTAGCTATCCATTTCACTGTGAATAGACCTAGCTATCCATTTCGCTGTCTGAATAGACCTAGCTATCCATTTCACTGTGAATAGACCTAGCTATCCATTTCACTCTGAATAGACCTAGCTATCCATTTCACTGTCTGAATAGACCTAGCTATCCATTTCACTGTCTGAATAGACCTAGCTATCCATTTTGCTGTCTGAATAGACCTAGCTATCCATTTCATTGTCTGAATAGACCTAGCTATCCATTGCACTGTCTGAATAGACCTAGCTATCCATTTCGCTGTCTGAATAGACCTAGCTACCCATTTAGCTGTCTGAATTGACCTAGCTATCCATTTCGCTACTGTGTCGACAGGTGGGTCAGAATATTTTTTTGTCCGTGAGT
>JAXRKP010000196.1:285000-290000 GCA_037039925.1 Doris montereyensis | reverse complement strand
GGAAACAGTGTGAAAATAAATCGGCCTTACGAAACCGAAACAGTGTGGAAAGAGATACGTGACAACACACCAGAAGAACGCACCTAGTGTTTAAAAACAAGGGGACTTGGGAGTCCAGAGGTAAGATGTCGGCCTCTAAAACCCAAAGGTCGCGGGTTCAAGTACCACTGACGGTTGAAACGTGTTTTGCGGGGATTTTTCCGAGTAAATCCCTCCCCCCAACCCCTCCTGGTGCAGGTAAGTGGATCGACTTCTAATCTCATAAGAGACGGGCGATCAAAAGGAGGTCCCGTGTGCCGATCACAACACTCTGTACATGTTAAAGATCATTTGGCTGCTTGTTTATTACTACACAGTCCGTGCTTACACACACATACACACACACATACACACATGTGCACACATAGCGAATATTGTGTAAGAGTTACTCACCTATCTTTTTCCAAAGGCAGTCTACGTGCCAAATTATTGTTGGTTACGCTGTCATTAAAACATCTTTCCGAAGACAGACTGACATTTCTCAATTGCAACAATGGAGTGAGAACTCTCTTTGCAACAAATCTCCTCATTTTTAGGCACTTTTCATGAACCGAACTTCAAATTAGATCTAGATCTATGTCGTATCGGCGTGTAAATCACACGGGAGGAATATGCATTTACTATTAACAATAACAACAACAACAATAACAACAACAACAATGCTATTTCACTTCACATGTATCAGGCACTGTCAAATCCAAAGCGCGATTTTGTCACATTATTATGGTTTTAGATTATGGTAATAACAAAATAGTAATAATAATAATAACTTTTAAATCACAACTTGTATCGCTATCTCTTGTCCTGCATTCATTGCAGTATTGAATTACGTGAATGACGACTCGGGGAAATAGCAAAGGCAAAAACTCCAATTATACACCTCTGTTGTTGTCGTTTTTGTTGTTGTTGTTCTAGTTGTAGTTTAACGTTTTTGTTATTGACACCGCCGTATAACATCCAAAGGAGGAAAAACACGTACAGCTGCCACGAATGGAACACTCTCGACAAAACATCAACAACTACAACCACAACCACAACCGCTAATGCAAGGCTGACGGACAGATAAAAACATTAACGTTTTGCTTTGGCATATATCTAGAGCGAGAAGACCCATTCCGCTCTACTGCCTTGCCGCTGCTTGACAGAATGTATGTGGTATGCACTGTGGTGCGATTGGAGGTGATCGTGAACAAAGTGTATTCTTTCTTATTTTCTTTTTGATATTTAATTTAGTTTTGGGTTGGGTTGGGGTTTTTTTACCTCTCAACGCTTGAGCTGACATCAGCACCGCCGCTTCCATGCAAGATCCAATCGCCAGAAACGCACAAACACACACACACACAAACACACACACACACACACGCACATATACCGACAGGCATGCACGCTCGCTCGCTCGCTCTCTCTCTCTCCTCTCTCTCTCTCTCTCTCTCTCTCTCTCTCTCTCTCTCTCTCTCTCTCTCTCTCTCTCTCTCTCTCTCTCTCTCTCTCTCTCTCTCTCTCTCTCTCTCTTTATTTCTTTACTCTTACCCTCATGCACACACACACACAGTCACACACACACATACACGCTGACTCTTCTTACAGATACGCACACGCACGTACACACACACACAGCTGGTGTCGGCGAAGTCATAATTCCTTACTATTGCGCCAGCCTGTTGGGGAAAGTAGGTCAGTTGAGGACGCGTCAGTCGCGCTCATTTCAACAGCTTTCAGAGGGAGATATATGAAAACCAGAAATTACTAATAATATATAACAATGCAGTATTATTATCGTTGGTCGGCGCTGATGACAGACAACGTGTCAATTGTCACGCTACGTTGTTGAAATCGAAGATGACCGTTTTAATTCACTTGCAGGTCAGATGCTTCAATTGTTTGATGAGCAAAGGCCGTCACGCTTCAGTGATTTCGAGGTGTTATTTTTTTCTTTTCATTGATTTTTTTACGAGATAGGTAAAAAGAGAGATAGATTATATTAGTGTGATCTGGAGAGAGAAAAAAAGGGGAGAGAGAGAGAGAGAGAGAGAGAGAGAGAGAGAGAGAGAGAGAGAGAGAGAGAGAGAGAGAGAGAGAGAGAGAAAATCAATAATGGCAGTAAACCTGCAGACTGGTAATTGGTTGTTGCTTTTAGTTCGATCGGAGATAAAGTCTCGTCCCATGAACACATGTTGCATTATTATGCCTGCAAATATTTTTGTTCAGAAAAAAAAAGTGGTCACGGACACAGTTATACTGTATAAATGTGATAAGCAAACAATAAAAAAAAACGACTATAAGATAAGCATACAGATAAACAATAAAAAACGACTATAAGATAAGCATACAGATAAACAATAAAAAACGACTATAAGATAAGCATACAGATAAACAATAAAAAACGACTATAAGATAAGCATACAGATAAACAATAAAAAACGACTATAAGATAAGCATACAGATAAACAATAAAAAAACGACTATAAGATAAGCATACAGATAAACAATAAAAAACGACTATAAATAAGCATACAGATAAACAGTAAAAAACGACTATAAGATAAGCATACAGATAAACAGTAAAAAACGACTATAAGATAAGCATACAGATAAACAATAAAAAACGACTATAAGATAAGCATACAGATAAACAATAAAAAACGACTATAAGATAAGCATACAGATAAACATAAAAAACGACTATAAGATAAGCATACAGATAAACAAAAAAAATAAGATAAGACTATAAGATAAGCATACAGATAAACAATAAAAAAAACGACTATAAGATAAGCATACAGATAAACAATAAAAAACGACTATAAGATAAGCATAAAGATAAACAATAAAAAACGACTATAAGATAAGCATACAGATAAACAATAAAAGGAACCAAACTATCTAAGTTGTTTATCCATTGAAGGAACTAAAACAAACTCGCGCAAAAAACCATCATTTGCATTGATTCACAAACACACAGGAGGACAAAATAATGCAGCCCACAAAGTCATCGTTACACAAACGTTTGTGTGCAGGTGTGTGTGTGTGTGTGTGTGTGTGTGTGTGTGTGTGTGTGTGTGTGTGTAGGTGTGCGCGCGCGTCTGTGTTAGTGTTTGCATGAGCAGTACCAACATTTATTTTCCTCTTCTCTTTCTGGTTTGATTTCGAAGCAAATAGATCTAGCTTTTGTTTTGTTTTGGTTTGGTTTTGGGTTTTTCTCTTTTAATTTTCTTCTTCCAACAAACACATCGAGAGCTCTGTGTTGCTAGTAGTGCGTAAGTGAGCGCACCGAAGCGCGACGAGCAACGTCGACCGAGATGAGAGAGTGCCGAGTGCGCATGCGTTACATGATACAGCTCAGCTCGGGTAGTGCTAGTGAGTTGCGTATGTGCGTGTGTATTTGTATGTGTGTGTGTGTATGTGTGTGTATGTGTGTTTGTGTGTGTGAGTGTGTGTGTTTGTGTGTGTGTCTGTTTATAAACGTGTATGGATATGTGTGTGTGTATTGTTATGTTGTCATAAAAATCACAGTATATAGAGTATTTGAACTTGTTGCTGGATAAATTGGAACTGGGGGGGGGTAAGCTGGGAGATAAGAAGAGGTGGGAAGCTTAGGAGGGGGAGAGACAGGGATAATGTATGTCAATGAGTGGGGATGGGTGGGATGGCACATAAATTAGGTTACTTGGTGAAGGATTTTATGAAGCAAAACGAAAACAGGGTAGACATGAGAAGAGTCGAGGAAGATGGTTGAAGAAAGTGAGGTAAATAGAGATGAAGAGTGTGTAGTATGAAGGACGGAGGGTGGAAGAAGGGAAGGGTTGAGCAGAGGAGGCAAAGTGTAACAAGAACAGAACATAACCCAAAAAAAGTCCGAGGATGAAGACATAAATAAGAGACAGATACAGAGACAGAGACCGAGACAGACAGTAAGAGAAACAGAGAATGACGGAGAGAGAGAGAGAGAGAGAGAGAGAGAGAGAGAGAGAGAGAGAGAGAGAGAGAGAGAGAGAGAGAGAGAGAGAGAGAGAGAGAGAGAGAGAGAGCGAGAGAGAGAGAGAGAGAGAGAGTGTGTGAGATAGAGTGTGTGTGTGTGTGTGTGTGTGTGTGTGTGTCAGAAAGGTAGACAGACACAAACATACAGACAGACAAAGAGAAAACAGTTAAAGTTACGGGTACAAGATCAAGTCATGTGAGTGGTGGACACTGCATCTTGACCCTGTGGGGTGTTGGTGGTGATTTGTTTATTTTGATATTTCTTTATTTTGATATTGGTATATTTTGAGATTTGTTTATTTTGATTTGTTAATTTTGATTAGTTTATTTTGATTCGTTTATTTCGATTTGTTTATTTTGATTTGTTTATTTTGATATTTGTTTATTTTCATATTTGTTTATTTGATTTGTTTGTTTTGATTTGTTTATTTCGATTTGTTTGTTTTGATTTTGTTTATTTTGATTTGTTTATTTTGATTGCTTATTTTTGTTTGTTTATTTTGATTTGATAATTTTGATTTTTTTTTCATTTTGATTTGTTTATTTTAGTTTCTTTATTTTGCTTGTTTATTTTTTATTTCTTTATTTCGATTTGTTTATTTTGATTTGTGTGTTTTGCTTTTATTATTTTGATTGGTCAATTTTGATTTGTTTGTTTTGATTTGTTTATTTTGATTTGTTTATTTCGATTTGTTTATTTTGATTTGTTTATTTTGATATTTGTTTATTTTGATTTGTTTATTTTGATTTCTTTATTTAGATTTGTTTATTTTGATTTGTTTATTTTGATTTGTTTATTTCGATTTGTTTGTTTTGATTTGTTTATTTTAATTTATTTATTTTAATTTGTTTATTTTGGTTTGTTTATTTTGATTCGATTATTTGATTTCTTTATTTTTATTTGTTTATTTTGATTTGTTTATTTTGATTTGTTTATTTTAATTTGATTATTTTGATTTGTTTATTTTCATTTGTTTATTTTC
>JAXRKP010000196.1:272500-277500 GCA_037039925.1 Doris montereyensis | reverse complement strand
GACATGCTTCTCTTCGGCTATGAAGGACGAACAACACGTATGTATGTATGTATGTATGTATGTATGTATGTATGTATGTATGTATGTATGTATGTATGTATGTATGTATGTATGTATGTATGTATGTATGTATGTATGTATGTATGTATGTATGTATGTATGTATGTATGTATGTATGTATGTATGTATGTATGTATGTATGTATGTATGTATGTATGTATGTATGTATGTATGTATGTATGTATGTATGCATGTATGTATGTATGTATGTATGTATGTATGTATGTATGTATGTTTCTGTGTATGTAGGTATGCATGGTTGTATGTATGTATATATGTATGTATGTATGCATGTATGAATGTATGTATGTAATATGTAAGCATGTATGTATGTATGTATGTATGTATGTATGTGTGTGTGTGTGTGTCATGTATTTATGTATGTATATGTGTGCATGTGTGTTATGTATATATGTATGTATGTATGTATGTGTCTATGTATGTATGTACGTGTCTATGTATGTGGGCATGTACATATGCCCTCTTTGTCTTTCTCTCTTCCATGCTATCTTTGCCTCTGTCTCGCTCTTCGTTTTTCAATCTGTCGTCGGCGGGTTGTCATTGCCTCACAGTCTCTGCCTTTGCCTCTGTCTCTGTCTGTCTGTCTGTCTGTCTGTCTGTCTGTCTGTCTGTCTGTCTGTCTGTCTGTCTGTCTGTCTCTCTCTCTCTCTCTCTCTCTCTCTCTCTCTCTCTCTCTCTCTCTCTCTCTCTCTCTCTCTCTCTCTCTCTCTCTCTCTCTCTCTCTCTCTCTCTCTCCCTCTCCCTCCCTCTCTCTCTCTCTCTCTCTCTCTCTCTCTCTCTCTCTCTCTCTCTCTCTCTCTCTCTCTCTCTCTCTCTCTCTCTCTCTCTCTCTCTCTCTCTCTCTCTCTCTCTCTCTCTCTCTCCCTAATACAATAGTAGGTTTGCCATTAATTACTCCCAGATGAAGGTTGACCGGCCTTGTCACATTGCTAATGAGAAAACACTTTTGTCATGAGCTTGGGCCAACGTTGTATACAGGAATCTAAATTCACACACATACTATGAAAAACGGTCTTTTTTTTTTCTTGATAGTTACACCTGATCTATTCTTCTTGACATTCTTGTTCGTACAGCGACCGAATGTCTTCCAAGATACTGATTCTATGACGTCAGAACATATCTTTGGCGCGTTCACGTTATTTTTATGAACTAAAAATATCAACAAAAAACAATAACATAATTATTCCAACAATAATCTGCATAGCATAAAAGCAACTTTGCTTGCATCGACTGTAAAAACAATTGAGCTCAGTTCACTCAGGTTTACAGTAAATGTAAATAATTGTCGAATTAATCAAGTATGATGATCAAGGCACATCAGGCTCCATACAACTTTATAATCTGACTCAATCGAGAGAATTTTATTTTTAGATATGTAGGCATAGATTTTATTACAGGCCAAGATTTGTATCATTTACATCAATCAGATGATAAATTTGAGTCATATTCTCATTGCCTTTAATCCCAATTTGTCTGTCAATGCTTTAACCCTCGATTGAGCTAGAGTGCGTGATTTAGCTCTCTATGCTTTTAAGTCTGGTATTTTCATATTTTAAATCTAGACCCACACATAGGCTAGAACTACGATACATCAATGATGGTATTGGGTCCATCTGATTAAGCTGTCATTGGAATTCTGTACAAAGAGAAGGGTAGGGGTGATGGAGAGGCGCTCGAATTGTGCAAGAATTCCCCAATAAGAACTGGGGTGGGATGGGGTTTGGGGGGGGGGGGGGGGGTACGCAGCATATCTTAACATGGTTCACAAAAAGACGAAAAGGTAGTGACAGGCCAAAAGTGTGAGAACATTAAAAATAGGGATCAGGTTGAGGATCTGTGATACGTTCACAAGAGAACAATTCTGTGTGCCACACGAATCACCAAAGAACAATTTCTAAAATACTTTGTTTATTTGATTTGATTTACCCACATCCACGACTAAGGTGATCTCGGAGGTTTTTGGTAGGATTTTTTTTTATTTTGCCCGGACTGCCCTGTAAACAGCCAAGAGATCATTAACGTGCACAGAGTGTTGTAATTTGCACACGGGACCTCCTTTTCATCGTCCGTCTACGATGGGACTAGGTGTCGATCCACCTACCTGAACCAGGGAAGGTAGATTTTTCTCGAAAAAAACTCGAGAAAATTGTTCAACCGTTGGTGGGGCTTGAACTCATTACCTTTAGGTTGAAAGGCCGACACCATTCATCTGGACTACCGAGTCCCCTCTCTAAACTACTCAAGCGTAGACAAAGTTGTGTAGGTAGAATAGTTCAAAGAGGTTTAAAACCCGATGCAAAGGAGACTACGATATCTGATACAAGCATGATTTTGTTTGTTTCTTTGAAATTTACCCCATCCACCTATGCGGTGATCTCAGGGTACGAGGATGCAGACGCAGCTGGAAATGTGAACAACTAAACTATAAAAGTGATGGAAATATTTTGATAAAATTCAATATTGCCATTTTTGACTATTCGAATAAGAAATTTGCTCATTTGTTTTCTTTCTTTTTTTCCTTTTTTTTTTGTAGATTTGATATAATAATATGTTTCCTCTTCATGATAAATGCAAATTGTTCTGTTCTATAATCAGGCAAAAGACATTTAGAATCCCAGCTATGCTATAATGATTCAGAGTTTGGGGCAGTTTTTATTGGTTCACCTGATATAACATAATATTATCTAAACTTATGCTTAAATCTCCTATGAGAATTTACAACTATGATACAAATTTATTGTCAACATTATTTTAGTGTTACAATATTTTACAATTAAATTACAATATGAAATATGATACATTTTTATTATACATAAATTATTCTTCACACGCAAACAGCTTACGCACATTTAAGCCTTGCGTGATTAAAATAGGTAAAACATAACATACCAACAACAACAAAATGTTTTTATTAAATACATGTAAACGTAATCATTGCAATGAACAATGTTTCAGAAGAGCGGCGATGATAATGATGTTGGTGATGATAGTGATGTTGGCGATGATAATGATGTTGGTGATGATAGTGATGTTGGCGATGATAATGATGTTGATGGTGATGATATGTGATGTTGGGTGATGTGATGATAGTGATGTTGGTGATGATAGTGATGTTGGTGATGATAGTGATGTTGGTGATGATAGTGATGTTGGTGATGATAGGGATGCTGGTGATGATAGTGATGTTGGTGATGATAGTGATGTTGGTGATGATAATGATGTTGGTGATGATAGTGATGTTGGTGATGATAGTGATGTTGGTGATGATAGTGATGATAGTGGTGATGATAGTGATGTTGGTGATGATAGTGATGTTGGTGACGATAGTGATGTTGGTGATGATAATGATGTTGGTGATGATGATAATGATGTTGGTGATGATAGTGATGTTGGTGATGATAGTGATGTTGGTGATGATAGTGATGTTGGTGATGATAGTGATGTTGGTGACGATAGTGATGTTGGTGATGATAGTGGTGTTGGTGATGATAGTGATGTTGATGATGATAGTGATGTTGGTGATGATAGTGATGATGGTGATGATAGTGATGTTGGTGATGATAGATGAGATGATAGTGATGGTGATGTGGATGATAGTGATGTTGGTGATGATAGTGATGTTGGTGATGATAGTGATGGTGGTGATGATAGTGATGTTGGTGATGATAGTGATGTTGGTGATGATAGTGATGCTGGTGATGATAGTGATGTTGGTGATGATAATGATGTTGGTGATGATAGTGATGTTGGTGATGATAGTGATGTTGGTGATGATAGTGATGTTGGTGATGATAGTGATGCTGGTGATGATAGTGATGTTGGTGATGATAGTGATGTTGGTGATAGATAGTGATGTTGGTGATGATAGTGATGTTGGTGATGATAGTGATGTTGGTGATGATAGTGATATTGGTGACGATAGTGGTGTTGGTGATGATAGTGATGTTGGTGATGATAATGATGTTGGTGATGATAGTGATGTTGGTGATGATAGTGATGTTGGTGATGATAGTGATGTTGGTGATGATAGTGATGTTGGTGATGATAGTGATGTTGGTGATGATAGTGATGTTGGTGATGATAGTGATGTTGGTGATGATAGTGATGTTGGTGATGATAGTGATGGTGGTGATGATAGTGATGCTGGTGATGATAGTGATGTTGGTGATGATAGTGATGTTGGTGATGATAGTGATGTTGGTGATGATAGTGATGTTGGTGATGATAGTGATGTTGGTGATGATAGTGATGTTGGTGACGATAGTGATGTTGGTGACAGTAGTGATAATAATTCTATAGATGATGGTAAAAATGATCTTTTATATCTTTTTTTCCTGATGACACAAAAAAACAAATGGGTCTTTGAGAGCTTTTGGACAATTTTGATTTGAGGTGTTAATGACTGGTTTCAGTCTGTAAACAAAAGCTTCAATTTTGATTTGAGGTGTTAATGACTGGTTTCAGTCTGTAACAAGAGCTTCAATTTTGATTTGAGGTGTTAATGACTAGTTTCAGTCTGTAACAAGAGCTTCAATTTTGATTTGAGGTGTTGACTATTTCAGCCTAGTCTGTAATAAGAGCTTCAATTTTGATTTGAGGTGTTAATGACTAGTTTGTCAGTCTGTAATAAGAGCTTCAATTTTGATTTGAGGTGTTAATGACTAGTTTCAGTCTGTCAGCCTATGTGTGAGCTTCAATTTTGATTTGAGGTGTTAATGATTAGTGTCATTATCATCATTACTTTCAGTCTGTAAGTGACTGTATTAGAGCTTCAATTTTGATTTGAGGTGTTAATGACTAGTTTCAGTCTGTAATAAGAGCTTCAATTTTGATTTGTGGTGACTGGTGTTAATGACTGGTTTCAGTCTGTGACAATTAGCTTATCATCGTTATTTTCCTGAATTAGTAAAGACTCAAAA
>JAXRKP010000196.1:262500-270000 GCA_037039925.1 Doris montereyensis | reverse complement strand
TATACTATATATATATATATATATATATATATATATATATATATATATATATATTTATCTATATACCTATCTATCTATCTATCTGTCCATCTATTGACCTACCTTTCTTTCCATCTATCTCTCTATAAACCTATTTATCGATATATATATATATATATATATATATATATATATGTATATATACGTATATATTATCTATCTCTTTTCCCAATCATCTATAAATCTATATATCTATATTATTCATCTACAAATTTATTTATCTATATAATATATCTATTTATTTATCTACCTATTCATCTTTGAATCTATATAATCTATAATTCATCTATCTCTTTTCCCAATCATCTATAAATTTCACACATCTATTTGTCATCTAGAAATTTATTTATCTATATAATATATCTATTTATTTATCTAACTATTCATCTTTGAATCTATATGCCAATCTTAAAGGTTATCAAGGTGCTAGATCGATTTCACACATGTATTTGTGATGAGGGCGAGATATCGATTTTGCAATTTAAGCTGGTGTAATTACATCTCCTGCTGTGAAAGTTTCTACCAATGTCTCATTTAAACAAACAGGGCAACCGACACACAGACGGACAGTTTCTATTACATCTCCTGGTCTGTTTCTACATTACATCACCTGCTCTGTTTCTACATTACACCACCTGCTCTGTTTCTACATTACACCACCTGCTCTGTTTCTACATTACATTCACCTGCTCTGTTTCCCTACAAAGCAAAACCAATACATTTATTGGAGCACCTGCTCTGTTTCTACATTACACCACCTGCTCTGTTTCTACATTACATCACCTGCTCTGTTTCTACATTACTATCACCTGCTCTGTTTCTACATTACATCACCTGCTCCATTACTTTCTACATTACATTACCATTACCTGCTCTGTTTACTTACATTACTATCACCTGCTCTGTTTCCATACATTACATCCATTACCATTACCTAATCATTGCCATTACCATTACTATTACGATTAGTATTACCATGCTCTGTTTCTACATTACATTACCATCCATGATTCTGTTTCTACATTACATTACCATTACCTTACTCCATGTTTTACTATTACCATTACACCATAAACCTGTTACCATTTTACTACATTACATCACCTGCTTACTATTACTATTACTATTACTATTACTATTACCATTACCATTACCATTACCATTACCATTACCATTGCCATTACCATTACTACACTATTACTATTACTATTACTATTACTATTACTATTACTATTACCATTACTGTTTTAACCATTACAATTACCGTTACCATTACCATGCTCTGTTTACCATTACATTACTATTACATCACCTGCTCTGTTTTCTAAATTACATTTACTCATGCTCTGTTTCTACATTACATCTCATTACTATTACTATTGCTATTGCTGTTTCTATTAATTACATCTCATGCTCTGTTTCTACATTACATCTCATGCTCTGTTTCTACATTACGTTTCCTGTTCTGTTTCTACATTACATTACTATTTACTATTACTATTACCTATTACTATTCAATTTCTATTATTATTTACTATTAATATTATTATCTCCTATGCTCTATGTCTACATTACATCTCCTACTCTGTTACTATTACTATTCTACATTACATCTTCTACTCTATGTCTATTACATTACATCTCCTATTACTATTACTTACTATTGCTATTACTATTACTATACATTACATCTTCTACTCTATGTCTACATTACATCTTCTACTCTATGTCTACATTACATCTTCTATTACTCTTACTATTATCTACATTATTACATCTTCTACTATTACTATGTCTATTGCTATTACATCTTATTACTATTACTATTACTACTGTATTCTACATTACATCTTACCTATTACTCTATGTCTATTACATTACTATTACTCTATTACTATTATTATTACTATTTATTACTATTATTATTACTATTACTATTACTATTACTATTACTTTCTACATTACATCTATACTCTATTACCTATTACATTACATCTCTATTACTACTCTATTTCTACATTACATCTCCTACTCTATTTCTACATTACATTTCCTATTACTACTATTATTACTATTTATTACTATTACTATTATTATTACTATTACATCTCCTACTCTATGTCTACGTTACATCTCCTACTCTATGTCTACATTACATCTCTTCTACTCTGTTTCACATTATTTTAGGAGTAAAATCTCCTACTCTATTTCTACTCGCATTGTTTCATCTCATACTACTCTATTTCTACATTACATTTCCTACTCTATTTCTACATTACATCTCCTACTCTATTTCTACATTACATCTTCTACTCTAGGTCTACATTACATCTCCTGCTCTATTTACTTACATACATTACATCTCCTACTCTGTTTCTACATTACATCTTCTGCTCTATTTCTACATTACATCTCCTACTCTGTGTCTACATTACATCTCCTACTCTATTTCTACATTACATCTCCTACTCTATTTCTACATTACATCTCCTACTCTATTTCTACATTACATCTCCTACTCTATTTCTACATTACATCTCCTACTCTATTTCTACATTACATCTCCTACTCTATTTCTACATTACATTTCCTACTCTGTTTCTACATTACATCTCCTACTCTATTTCTACGTTACATCTCCTACTCTGTTTCTACATTACATCTCCTGCTCTGTTTCTATATTAATTATCCTCGTCTGTATATACAATGTCTCTATTGCTTTCTATTACATCTCCTCTTCTGTTTCTCTATACATTACATCTCCTGTTCTGTTTCTAAATTACATCTCTTGCTCTGTTTCTACATTACATCTCCTTCTGTTTCTACATTAGATCTCCTGTTCTGTTTCAACATTACATCTCCTGTTCTGTTTCTACGTTACATCTCCTGTTCTATTTCAACATTACATTTCCTATTCTGTTTCTACATTACATCTCCTGCTCTATTTCTACATTACATCACCTACTCTATTTCAACATTACATAGCTCTGTTCTGTTTCTATATTACATACCCTCCTCTGTATATACCAATGTCTCTATTGCTTTCTATTACATCTCTTTTTGTTTCTACATTACATCTCCTGTTCTCTTTCTACATTACATCTCCTGCTCTGTTTCTACATTACATCTCCTGTTCTATTTCTACATTACATCTCCTCTTCTATTTCTACATTACATCTCCTGCTCTGTTTCTACATTACATCACCTGCTCTGTTTCTACATTACATCACCTGCTCTGTTTCTACATTACATATCCTACTCTATTTCTCACGGTGTCTCTATTGTTTTTTTATTACATATCCTACTACGTTTCTCACATTGTCTCTACTGCTTTCTATTACATATCCTACACTATTTCTCACGGTGTCTCTATTGTTTTTTTATTACATATCCTACTACGTTTCTCACAGTGTCTCTATTGCTTTCTATTACACATCCTACACTATTTCTCACAGTGTGTCTAGTTGTTTCTATTACACATCCTACTCTATTTCTCACAGTGTGTCTAGTTGTTTCTATTACACATCCTACTCTATTTCTCACAGTGTGTCTAGTTGTTTCTATTACACATCCTACTCTATTTCTCACAGTGTGTCTAGTTGTTTCTATTACACATCCTACTCTATTTCTCACAGTGTGTCTAGTTGTTTCTATTACACATCTCTGTTTCTACTACTCTACATTACATAGTGTTCTTTCTATCTATTACATCTACATATCTTTCTATCTATCCTCTGTTTCTATCTATCTATCTATCTATCTATCTATCTATCTATCTATCTATCTATCTATCTATATACATATATCTATTTCTCTCTTTATCTATATATATATCTATCTTTCTCTATCTATCTATCTATCTATATTTCTATCTATCTATCTATCTATCTATCTATCTATCTATCTATCTATCTATCTATCTATCTATCTATCTATCTATCTATCTATCTATCTATCTATAAATATATCCATCTATCTATCTATCTTTCTATTCCATTCATCCCTCCATCTATCTATCATCCATCCGTCCATCCATCTATCTATCGATCTATCTATCTATCCATCTATCTATATATCTATATATATCTATCTATATATCTATCTATTTATCTATCTATCTATATATCTATTTATCTATCTATCTATATGTATATATCTTTCTCTCTATATCTATCTATCTATCTATCTATCTATCTATCTATCTATCTATCTATATATCTATCAATCTATCTATTTATCTATCTATCTATCTATCTATATATATATATATATATATATATATATATCTATCTATATATATATATATATAATATCTATATATATATATCTATATATATATATATATATATATATATATATATATGTATGTATATTTATCTATGTCTATCTATCTATCTATCTATCTATCTATCTATCTATCTATCTATCTATCTATCTATCTATCTATCTATCTATCTATCTATCTATGTATCTATCTATCTATATATCTGTCTATATATATTTCTGAAATTCTCTTTGTGATAAGAATGTACACATTGAGAAAATAAATGTTGCCAATGGGAAAGTGGCTTCCAACTAGAATTTCCAGATCTACGTGTTCTGTGTCATGTCGGAGTTCCAGTCTGACATTTTACACCATGCATGGATAAACAAAACACAAAAGTCTTTTTATACATTTTCGACTGAAGTCGCGGCACACATGAAGAAGGAGGAGGATTAGACACTAAAAACTACAAAACAGTTAAAACTCCATACGCTGCTTTCAAAACACTAAAATCCCGTTGGTTGTCGAGACTTCCGGTCTTTCAACTCAACCGCTCTCTTTACCTCCTTTATCTTTTCTTTTTTTTTCATTTCTTTTTTTTTTGGGGGACGTTTTTTTACTTCTTCCAATCCTCAATGTCAGTTTTGTTCTGTTTTGCTTTGTCTTTCGGGGCTGTTGTTTGTTTCTGTGTGTGTGTGTGTGTGAGTGCACGCGTGTTCGTGTGTGCGTGTGTGTTGATGTATCTCTCTGTCTGTGTATGTGTGTGTGTGTGTGTGTGTGTGTGCGCGCGTGTCGCGTGTACTCATGTAGGTAGGTGTATTTGTGTGTGCGTGTGTGGGTTTGTGTATGTGTGTGTTTTCCAAGAGCTTTGTTACTCTCTTTTAGGCCGAGAATGACTTGACTGCATTTCGATGAAAGGGATCTTGGCTTCTAGGCGTTTGACAGATACTTTTTGTCTGATGTGTTGCGACTGTTGTACACATTCTTTGTTCACCTATGGCTAATTCCTATTCTTCGCTCTTCGTCCTCATCTCCAACATTCACCTCCACCACCCCCTCCAACCCCTTCCTATTCCTCCCCACCCCACCCCCTTTTTCTTTTTCTTCATATTCTAAAAAGTTGATTATCGATTGCTGAATGAATTGCCTTCGATTTAATTTTATCTCAATGATTCTTTGATTGTTTGGGAGGGGGCGGGGTTGTTGTTCTTATTTCTGTACAAGCAAGCACGCTTTGTTGATTCAAATACTCTGAAACCACTTTGAATAGTTTACTCTGTCTCTGTCTCTGTCTGCCTGTGTGTCTGTCTCTGTCTCCGTCTCCATCTCCGTCTCCGTCTCCGTCTCCGTCTCCGTCTCTGACTCTGTCTCTGTCTCTGCCTCTATCTCTGTCTCTGTCTCTGTCTGACTCTCAGACTGTCTGGCTTTCTGTCTGTCCGTCTTTGCCTTTGTCTCTGTTTCTATTTCTGTTTCTGTCTGTTTCTGTCCCTGTCCCTGTCCCTGTCTCTGTCCTTGTCCCTGTCCCTGCCTCTGTCCCTGTCTCTGTCCCTGTCTCTGTCTCTGTCCCTGTCTCTGTCCCTGTCCCTGTCTCTGTCTCTGTCCCTGTCCCTGTCCCTGTCTCTGTCTCTGTCCCTGTCCCTGTCTCTGTCCCTGTCCCTGTCCCTGTCTCTCCCTGTCCCTGTCTGTCTCTGTCCCTGTCTCTGTCTCTGTCTCTGTCTCTGTCCCTGTCCCTGTCTCTGTCCCTGTCTTTGTATCTGTCCCTGTCTCTGTCCCTGTCTCTGTCTCTGTCCCTGTCTCTGTCCCTGTCTGTCTCTGTCCCTGTCTCTTGTCTCTGTCTCTGTCCCTGTCTCTGTCCCTGTCTCTGTCTCTGTCCCTGTCTCTGTCCCTGTCTCTGTCCCTGTCTCTGTCCCTGTCCCTGTCCTGTCCTGTCTCTGTCCCTGTCCCTGTCTCTGTCCCTGTCCCTGTCCCTGTCCCTGTCCCTGTCCCTGTCCCTGTCCCTGTCCCTCCCTGTTCTTGCCCCTGTCCCTGTCTGTCTCTGTCTGTCTCTGTCTATTTCTGGCTCTGGCTCTGGTTCTGGCTCTGTCTGTCTGTCTGTCTGTCTGTCTGTCTGTCTGTCTGTCTGTCTGTCTGTCTGTCTGTCTGTCTGTCTGTCTCTCTCTCTCTCTCTCTCTCTCTCTCTCTCTCTCTCTCTCTCTCTCTCTCTCTCTCTCTCTCTCTCTCTCTCTCTCTCTCTCTCTCTCTCTCTCTCTCTCTCTCTCTCTCTCTCTATCTATCTATCTCTTTCTCTCTCTCTCTCTCTCTCTCTCTCTCTATCTATCTATCTCTCTCTATCTATCTCTCTATCTCTCTATCTCTAGGAATATATCTATATATATATCTCTCTATCTCTCTATATATATATCTATAAACACCTCTCTCTCTCTCTCTCTCTCTTGGTAGAAATATAATTATATCCATAGATGGATGTACGATGAAAAGATAGACGGACAGCTAGTTATCAGATACATAGACACAAAATTCAGATACAGGTATATTTTAAGATGGGGAGACAGATATCAAACTATACACATATTGTTTTCTTCTTATTTGATTTTACCAACATTTACTACAATGGTGATATCGGGGTTTTAGGTAGGAATTTGTTTTTTTATTTCACTTTGCCCAGACTGCCCAGTCAACATCCAAAGAACATTTAATATCTACATAGCGTTGATATCTGCACACGCGCCCTCCTTTCTATCGTCAGCCTTCAATTGGACTAGGTGTCGAAATATCTACCTGGAACACAGATGGGTTTTGACTCCAAAAAAAAGCTTGAAAAAAAACGTTCACACATATCGGACACGGACCCAAGAGCTTTTGGTTTGAAGGCAAACACATTGCCTCTGGTCCACTGAGTTCCCTTAGACATACAACTATCTAGCTGAACCGTAGTGTTGTGAATTTGTAATCACGACGACACTGGTTCAAGCCCCAAGTTGGCACAGGTAGGGGAGGGGGATTCACAACGTTGTACCCTTTTCTGGACAGGTACGTCACTTTACTTTTCTCATTTGACTCAGATGTGAATGAGTACTCGGTTATAGGTAGTGAAAGATCTTGTCAGAGTGTTAGTACGAAAAAGCCTAACAGGCTTGTATACTGTATGCTCCGCAGGGAGTTGAGAAGGACTTTGAATTATATGGCCTGTTGGGGGA
>JAXRKP010000196.1:245000-250000 GCA_037039925.1 Doris montereyensis | reverse complement strand
GCCCGTGCTGTCCGCCGGGTGGCACTCACAACCAACGCTTGCACTGCTGACTTCATCATCATCGCTGGTGTAGGCAGCCAGGCAGACAGGCGGGAGAGAGTCGAAGTTCCACCACCAACTCCACTGAAATGCGACACAAACAGGAAGAGGGCGGGCGTTATTGGCTGGCAGTCGCACACCTTCTGTCTCTCTTGTTCTTCTTTTATTTTTTATTTTTTTTTATTTTTTGTTTTGTTTGTCTTCCCGGCACACGGCTTTTTGTATCTACCTTCCTCTATTTAAATTTATAATTGGCTGCTTTTATCACTGCTAGTTGTTACATATACAGTACAGCGTATGTGCTGTTCTTGATTCCGAATCCGTTGAAAATAGGATGTGCTCAAATTTTTATTATTTTCCACAAAGCTGCCGCTACAAGAAGCCAACTCGAAATCATAACTGAGTTAAAAGGGAAGCACAGAGGAGAAATTCATATAATATTGTTATTCCTATTGTTGTTCTTCTTAAAGCGGAGAAGGAAAGAAGAAAAAAAAGCACTTAATAATTTCTATGGTAATGAAATATAACGCAAGAAGAGAAATTGCTGATTGACCCGTTTCCACCAACGACGCAGGGTACCGAGTATAGAAAGCTTTGACAATAGAGTTAAGTCCACTAAGCTAGTTTCTGCGTCACTATCCACGCTTCAGATGATTTTGCACGAGGACTGTATCTAGACGAAGGAATATAAATGTATCGACGAGGCGGCACTTCACCAGAGTAGATGAATAATGAAACCAGCAAAGCCTTTCTTCCTCGCCTGCCTTCCTTCTTCCTCTCTCTCGTGCGTGCTGTTAACCGCCAGCAGGCAGGCAGGGCCACAGAACACTAAAGCAGGCAGGCAGGGCCACAGGACACTAAAACAGGCAGGCAGGGCTGCTATCGGCCGACCTACTCGCGCCTGGGACTGGTGCCAACTCAGCCGTGTTAGACTCAGACTAGTAAAAGAGACGAATAAGCACCCAGCCAGTGAGAGAGAGAGAGAGAGAGAGAGAGAGAGAGAGAGAGAGAGAGAGAGAGAGAGATGGATAAATAAGATGAATATTTAACGCTTACGTAACTAACTGTCCCTCTCGTGTTAATGTTAGTGTTTTCCCTTCTGTTCTAGTTTGTTGTAGTTCATTTTCACATCTATTCGATTATTTTATTTCTGTCTCAACGGGGAAATGATTAATAATATGTTATCCGTTTTTTAAGAAGACACTTTTTGTATCATGATGTAATGCATTTCCCCCTTATAATAGCTGTTTTTTGTTTTTTTAATGAGTTGTATTTAAGAGAACATACATTTTGTACAACATTAGGTTTCTCATTCCATCTCTTGTCTGTTTTGGTGCCGCCAGTCTAAGACCGCTGTCTATCTCTTGTCTGTTTTGGTGCCGCCAGTCTAAGACTGCTGTCTATCTCTTGTCTGTTTTGGTGCCGCCAGTCCAAGACATCTGTCTATCTCTTGTCTGTTTTGGTGCCGCCAGTCTAAGACTGCTGTCTATCTCTTGTCTGTTTTGGTGCCGCCAGTCTAAGACTGATGTCTATCTCTTGTCTGTTTTGGTGCCGCCAGTCTAAGACTGCTGTCTATCTCTTGTCTGTTTTGGTGCCGCCAGCCTAAGACCGCTGTCTATCTCTTGTCTGTTTTGGTACCGCCAGTCTAAGACATCTGTCTATCTCTTGTCTGTCTGTTTTGGTGCCGCCAGTCTAAGACTGCTGTCTATCTCTTGTCTGTTTTGGTGCCGCCAGTCTAAGACCGCTGCGGCCCATGCAACAGTTTGCGCTTATTCCGGTTTCTATAGCGGAAAAGCGGAAAAGAAAATACAGGTACAACATGGCTTCCTGGAAAGAATCAATTTTCTATAGCATTTTTATACTCCCAAGCCGGTGCTGGTACCCATCTGAATTTGCACCTGGGTTGAGTCGGTACCCATCTGAATTTGCACCTGGGTTGAGTCGATACCCATCTGAATTTGCACCTGGGTTGAGCTGGTACCCATCTGAATTTGCACCTGGGTTGAGCTGGTACCCATCTGAATTTGCACCTGGGTTGAGTCGATACCCATCTGAATTTGCACCTGGGTTGAGTCGATACCGATCTGAATTTGCACCTGGGTTGAGCTGGTACCCATCTGAATTTGCACCTGGGTTGAGTCGATACCCATCTGAATTTGCACCTGGGTTGGAGTCGGTACCCATCTGAATTTGCACCTGGGTTGAATCGGTACCCATCTGAATTTGCACCTGGGTTGAGTCGGTACCCATCTGAATTTGCACCTGGGTTGAATCGGTACCCATCTGAATTTGCACCTGTGTTGAATCGGTACCCATCTGAATTTGCACCTGAATCGGTTCTGAATCGGTCGGTACCCATCTGAATTTGCACCTGAGGTTGAATTTGCACCTGGTAGGTACGCATCTGAATTTGCACCTGGGTTGAGTCGGTACCCATTTGAATTTGCACCTGGGTTGAGTAGGTACGCATCTGAATTTGCACCTGGGTTGAGTCGGTACGCATTTGAATTTGCACCTGGGTTGAGTCGGTACCCATCTGAATTTGCACCTGGGTTGACGGTATCTGAATTTGCACCTGGGTTGAGTCGGTACCCATCTGAATTTGCACCTGGGTTGAGTCGGTACCCATCTGAATTTGCAGCTGGGTTGAGTCGGGAAAGGCGCGTAAGTTGTAGTTCCCAAGGAACACCAGATTGGACCTAACCGTGGCATTATTAGAATTCGAATCGTACACCTCGCAGTTCAAAGTACAGCAACTTAAACTTTGGCCACCGACGTAACTGTTGGTTGATTGGCTGGTGGGCCAATTGGCCGATGGGTTAATTAGCTGGTTGGTTGATTCGTTGGTTAGTTAATTAGCTGGTTGATTAATTGGCTGGTTGATTAATTGGCTGGTTAGTTAATTGGCTGGTTGATTAATTGGCTGGTTGATTAATTGGCTGGTTAGTTAATTGGCTGGTTGATTAATTGGCTGGTTGATTAATTGGTTGGTTAGCTAATTGGCTGGTTAGTTTATTGGCTGGTTAGTTAATTGGCTGGTTAGTTAATTGGCTGGTTGATTAATGGGCTTATTGGTGGATTTATTCTTTATTTAATTGGCTGGTTGGTTAATTGGCTGGTTGGTTAATTTGCCATTTGGTTAATTGGCTGGTTGGTTAATTGGCTGGTTAGTTAATTGGCTGCTTGGTTAATTGGCTAGTTAGTTAATTGGCTGGTTGGTTAATTAGCTAGTTAGTTAATTGGCTGGTTGGTTGATTGGCTGGTTGGTTAATTGGCTGGTTGGTTAATTGGCTGGTTGGTTAATTGGCTGGTTAGTTAATTGGTTGGTTGATTAATTGACTGGTTGGTTAATTGGCTGGTTGGTTCATTGACTGGTTGATTAATTGGCATATTGGTGGATTTATTCTTTATTTAATTGGCTGGTTGGTTAATTGGCTGGTTGGTTAATTGGCTGGTTGGTTAATTGGCTGGTTGGTTAATTGGCTGGTTGATTAATTGGCTGATTGGTTAATTGGCTGGTTGGTTAATTGGCTGGTTGGTTAATTGGCTGGTTGGTTAGTTGGCTGGTTAGTTAATTGACTGGTTGGTTAATTGGCTGGCTGGTTGATTGGCTGGTTGGTTGATTGGTTCGTTGGTGAATTGACTGGTTGGCTAATTGGTTTTTGACTAATTGGCTGGTTGGTGAATTTTTTGCTGGTTGGCTAATTGGCTGGTTGGCTAATTGACTGGTTGGTTAATTGGCTGGTTGGTGAAATGGCAGGTTGGTTAATTGGCTGGTTGGTTAATTGGACTGGTTGGCTAATTGGCTTGTTGACTAATTGGCTGGTTGGTGAATTTTTGATGGTTGGTGAATTCGTTGGTCGGTTGCTTGATAAGCTGGAGATTATAACCTGCGACAGACCAGTGCCCCGTCAGAAGGCGATGTATTACCACCTGTTCCGATTCATTATGCTTTCACTCTGTGGATCATTAATAGCAAGTAAGTGTGGTTCCTTCTGTGTTATTATGGCCCATAGAATCGGAGCTTATCCCGGTTTATATAGTGTAAAACGTAAGAGGTGATAATAGTCGACTCCTGAACAGGACGCTAGTCTGACACAGGTTTGTTTTGTAACAAGCTAGTGAGTCTACCCATTTGCAACTGGGTCGAGTTGAGGAAGTGCGTGTTACGTGTCTGCTCAAGGAACACAACGTCAGGTCGAGCTTTGTCAGGATTCGAACCCAGGCCTCATGATCCCAAGTCCGGCAGCTCAATCACTTGACCACCGACGACACTGTGGGCCGTAATGACCTGGAGGGAAATTGTGTCCAGGAAAAAGACGCCCAGGGCCGAATTAGGACGACTAGCATTATTATAATAAAGCCCTTGGCAAAACAATGCACTTTATCCTGGTTGATTGGGTACTTGGGTTTGGGCTGATTGGGTACTTGGGGGTTGTTGATTGGATACTAGGGGTTGTGTTGATTGGGTACTTGGGGTTGTGTTGATTGGATACTTGGGGTTGTGTTGATTGATACTAGGGGTTGTGTGGATTGGGTACTTGGGGTTGTGTTGATTGGATACTTGGGGTTGTGTGGATTGGATACTTGGGGTTGTTGATTGGATACTTGGGGTTGTGTTGATTGGGTACTTGGGGTTGTGTTGATTGGATACTAGGGGTTGTGTGTTGATTGGATACTTGGGGTTGCGTTGATTGGATACTTGGGGTTGTGTTGATTGGATACTAGGGGTTGTGTTGATTAGGTACTTTGGGTTGATTGGATACTAGGGTTATGTGTGGATTGGGTACTTGGGGTTGTGCTGATTGGATACTTGGGGTTGTGTTGATTGGGTACTTGGGGTTGTGTTGATTGGATACTTGGGGTTGTGTTGATTGAATACTTGGGGTTGTGTTGATTGGGTACTTGGGGTTGTGTTGATTGGATACTTGGGGTTGTGTTGATTGGATACTTGGGGTTGT
>JAXRKP010000196.1:157500-235000 GCA_037039925.1 Doris montereyensis | reverse complement strand
GGCTGTACCACCAGGGACAATTTTCGATGACACATGAAGAAGAGTCATCGGACGCCAGTTTTTTTTAATATAGTTTTGATTTGTTCGGTTTTGGTATGCATGTTATAACGCCCCCGCCCCTCCCCCTTCTGTGTGATTGATAGCATTCCGGTTTTGAACTCGTAATTAAGTGCCTTTACTAGAAATACACCTGTATCTTTCCAACAACAAAAAGGAAAATTCTACCGTGAACCTACTAGAGCCTGGACTTTTAAGATTTTTCATTGCACTTAAGACAGTGGTGGCTTCATAATATTGTATGTCTACCTCAAGCATATAAGCATCTTCATCACATAATATCGGTGTATTATCACTGAGTCTCTGGTATAGACCAACTTCTTCTATTTCATTTTCTTCGGAGGAGTATAGCCTTGTATAAAATGATAATACTTACTCTACCACATCCTCTATTTTATCTTTTCTACACCGTTTTCTCTGACTAGCTTCGTCATTCTCTACGATATGAAAGACGATTTCTAAGTTACAGAAACATCTTGTCAATTTTTCTCCCTCTTGCTCTTGCTCTTGATCTGATCATTACTCCCTCTAGTAATTTTGATCTCAAGTTCTGCAGTTCTTTTTTTTGGTCATTAATTCCTCCTGGTTAGTTGGAGAGTTTATATTATTCATTTTGTTGTTTGGACTTCATTATAGTTTCCCTAACGAGGTTAACGTATTTTTTCGTTTCTCAGTAAGGAGTTATTAAATTTCCAAAATGTTTTATTTCTGAAAGAGCGTTCAAAGCTTTGTTCTAGAGATATGATAGAGTGGTCAGATCGATAAGCAAAATTTATTTCTGGGCGTGCAACCAGATGAAAAACAATGTAAGATACAAGAAAGAAATCTAACCTACCCTTTTGTTTTACATCTTGAGTAAGCTTTTACTCCATGTATGTTTTCTAACATCATAGTGTTCTTCCCTCCATATGTCATTAAGATTTGTCCATCATCAAATTGTTAACTCTTTCTGAAGCTTTTTTATCGGATTATTTACATGTTTTTAGTTTAATCCATCCAAGTTTTTATCAAGGCAAAAAGTATGTTATTAATGTTAAGTACCGTCTCAATCTTCCAATACAACTTCCATATTATCCATTGTTGTGTTGTGTAGATTAAGCTGGAAATTATTTGTAAAAAGTATTGATGTGCCTCTAATGTTAAGAATATGAACAAAATTGTGAGGATTCAATAAACCGTCTATTCGGGGCGTAAATACAAACAATAGAATATTTGTGGGTTTTCGAATGTCCCCAAACCTCTAGCGATTAAGAGCATGTTTTTATATTTATAAATGACTTCCAGTATTATTCAAACTTCATTGTAAAGTTGTGTAGATTACAATTGGAAATTATTTGATAAAAATATTGATGTATTATATGATTTCAAACTCTAGCTTGTGAAGAATATGAACTAAAATACATTTAAGCCCAGACAGACACATGATTCAGATAAAGACAGACAGAGACTATCTTTTAGTGAAGTGAGACAGACAGACAGACAAACAATGGAATATTTGTGAGTTCTCAGGAATGTCCCCAAAACACTCTAGCGTTTAAGGAGTATGTTTTTATATTTATAAATGACATACAACGAGATAAAAAATCAAACTATCATTATGTAAAGGAACTATGTAGTAATCTCTATTCACAATTGAACTAACATATATAATCATTGAGAGCACATAATAATATGATATATTATATGATTTCAAAGAGAAATAAATACCAACAGAAGGAAACGGAGGGAGGTATGGAAAGAGAGAGAGATGGAGGAAGGGAGGGAGGGAGTGAGAGAGAGAGAGAGAGAGAGAGAGAGAGAGAGAGAGAGAGAGAGAGAGAGAGAGAGAGAGAGAGAGAGACAAACAGACAGAGACAGAGAGGGGTTAGACAGACAGACAGACATATACGGACAGAGACAGAGATAGACAGACATACAGAAAAACAGAGAAAGAGAGAGAGAGAGAGAGAGAGAGAGAGAGAGAGAGAGAGAGAGAGAGAGAGAGAGAGAGAGAGAGAGAGAGAGAGAGAGAGAGAGGTATTTTACACACACACACACACACACACATATATATATATATATATATATATATATATATATATATATATATATATTATTTATATATATATATATATATATATATAGATATATATATAGAGAGAGAGAGAGAGAGAGAGAGAGAGAGAGAGAGAGAGAGAGAGAGAGAGAGAGAGAGAGAGAGAGAGAGAGAGAGAGAGAGAGAGAGAGAGAGAGAGCGAGAGAGAGAGAGAGAGAGAGAGAGAGAGAGAGAGAGGAGGGAGCGGAAGGGAGGGAGGGAGAAAGAGAGCGAGTTGGGAGGGAGGGAGAGAGAGAGAGAGAGAGAGAGAGAGAGAGAGAGAGAGAGAGAGAGAGAGAGAGAGAGAGAGAGAGAGAGAGAGAGAGAGAGAGACTAACATGGCTTGTGAGTTTCGTTCATGCTCCACATTATTTTGACAGTAAATCGAAACTAATATACCGTGTGTTGACTACGAGACGAGGATGAGACTTTTTGACACGGTGTCGAGGTCTGTGCACTGCCATCCCTACTAATAACTACTATCAAGTGAATCATCCATGCGTGGGTTGTTTGTCGTGTTCACATGTCCTTGTGAACGATAGGAGCTGGGGCTCAAGAGGACTGCGGTTATCTATCTTGATTGTTTTGCCATGTTTGTTTATGGCGAAAATGTTTCCGGTCACTGTCCAGGCATTTTGCACGTGATCCTGATCTTGTATTTTTTTAGCCTCAGGAACATTTCCTTTGCCATGTCTGCTGTAATGACAAAAGACATGTCTTTGAGCTGACGTGGTGCTGGTAAAACCTCGGCCTGTCGTTTTGAGGCCTTTTCTTTTACCAACCTCAGGCCTACCCACACGATGGGTGACGTCTAAGGCCGAAAATATACTGAGCTCGGTTTGAAGGAGACAAATGAAGGAAAGAAGTAACGCAGGCCAAAAATTACAAATGAAATAGAGTGTTGAAGGACGGTCTATATTATATTGCACCCGACTTGCAGCAACTGTTCATGGTTCGTCAAAGTGAAGTGGAACGTGTTGCATTTCATCTTGCTGGACGGACGCGACGAGCGATCGCTCACCGTCTCACCGGATGTCGGTGACGTCACTGAGTCTAGCGGGAAGATGTATCTGGTCCAATATCTTTTTAATGGTTGATCGGATCAAAAATCTGATTTCAAATTTGAAATTAGCGACTCAAATTCTAGGCAAGATTCGAGCCGAATTTAGTTTTTTTCAATTATAAGATAATTTTGAATCAATTCTCCCACCGCGACGGGAGCAGTGGCAGAAGATTGTGTCTGACACGGTGATGAAGCAGATATTATATAATGTGTAGTACAACCGTTATGATTTATCTCATGTGCACAGCATTTATTACAGATTCTTCAATTCAATTCCTAAAAATAATGGCTGTCTTTCCACCACAAAAAGAGGAGGCACCAATTAATGCAGTTGAATCGAAACCGACCTTATATGACAGAGGAAAGAGAAATTACAGCAACAGAGATAAGAGATTGAATGTAGAAGGTTCCATTCGAAAATACTCCTTAAATTTGATCGAGCCCTGTCGCAACATCGGCATTAGATGGTGATATTCACCACACACATTCCTTAACTTGTTGATGGGGTGAATTGACATTAAACGCCTTTTGGTGCGCCTTCTTCTTCGTAAATACAGCATCAAAGCTAACTTTCTTTTTTCTTGAAAGCGCCATTGTGTCAAATACAGTGACTAAGTGAGTTTCTTTCAAGGATGAATAGTGTGTTACGAGCTTATTTAAAAAAATGAAGGCGGAAAAGGGCGCAGTATACCCATACGTTTGCATCCGTCAACCGTCTTCATTTTGAAGACAACAGTTGGACGGACTTACTATATTTCCGGCCTTAGTCTGTTGTGTTGATTTAACTCCCAGTTTTGAAATCACTAGGTCCACAAATTTATTTTCACATTTTCTCCGTCTCTCAGACATCTTCCCTCACGCCAAGACACGAACTGAATTCCTTCTGCTGCATCATTCATTATCAACTGATTTCCAAATAACCAGCTTTAGTGTGTTTTTTATTTCTTTATTCCCCTCTTCGAGCCTACTGGTAACCTGCATGCTGGTATCTACTTCCTTTCTCAGTTTGTAGATCAAATAAGATTCCTTTCATTTCTTCAATTTGAATAAAGAAATGACCTATAATATCTTCTTTCACTTTGTTAGTTAATATTTCGAAGAATTGTTCGTATGCCCTATCCATTTACATGGACTGGAAATGATAATTTTGCACGGTAGACCTAGATCTATATAAAGTTCATCATCTATTTCCTTAACCTTCTATAATAATCATATTGATTGATCATGAATTAATATGTATTTTACACTTCAGGAAGTTTTATTTCTGGGAGACATAATTCTTTCATTATATGAACAGTCAAATTATGGAATTATTTTGAGATATATGGGGCATTTGAAGGTCAAATGATCTACATCGCCTCTGAAAAGATATGATATGACATGATAATATGAAATGGGTTTTTTTTATAGTCAGTAGGTTTATAAAAAGCAGGGTTACAGAATAATTGATGCACATTATCTCCAGTAACATTCGTGACCAAGATTTCCGAGAACCAGTTAGTAGATGTGTACGGCCTGTCAGTAGTCAGTCAGTATTCGCATTGCTTGCCGGCGCCTGAGGGAAAATACAGTCTTGAAGACCGAACGAACGCGCAACGTTTTCTACCAAAGACCTAGTATAAATACACCGCTCTGAAGAAATCATGTAGAATGTATTTTGCCCGTGACTCCGATGCTTAGGTTTGCAAACCACCGTTTGTTTCGATCTATCATCATCGAAAGCATTGAGTGTTGAGAGAGAGAGAGAGAGAGAGAGAGAGAGAGAGAGAGAGAGGAGAGGGGGGGGAGGCAGAGTTGATATTGTAGAATCGAAGATGGATTTTCAATGCATGACAACGCGTAGATCTAAGTTTACCACTGTTGATGTATATATATGTTATTTAAATTATCCCTTCTTCAACCCCCCTCTCTCTCTCTGTCTGTCTGTCTGTCTGTCTCTTTCTCTCTCTCTCTCTCTCTCTCTCTCTCTCTCTCTCTCTCTCTCTCTCTCTCTCTCTCTGTACATTAGGCATATGTATTACTACTACATGCATTACTTTTCCCTCTCAAAGTGAGGGGGGCTCGGTAGTCCAGACGCAATGTGTCAGCCTCTCAACCAAAAGGTAGGGGTTCGAGACCCACCAACGGTTGAAAAAAATTCTCGATTTTTTTTCGAGCAAAATCTACCCCACCCCCCCCCCCCCTGGTCCTGGTAGATGGATGGACACCTAGTCTCATCGGAGACGGACGATGAGAAGGAGGTCCCGTGTGCAGATCACAACACTTTGTGCATGTTAAAAATCCTTTGGCTGTTTATAGGGTAGTCCGGGAAAAAATAAAAGTCCTATCAAAAACCACGAGATCACCTTAGTTGTGGATTAGGGAAAATTTAAATCAAATCAAGAGTGGTGACCTGCATGACATTCCGTTCACTGGATTTCGCGATCGAAAATAGTCTAGCTATCTAAAGTCTTCGGTCTTACCCCAGAATCGATCCAGAGCCAAAAAGGAAGTTGAAAACTCGATGAAAGCACTGAAGCAGCCATCTTGGCTATTGGTGACCACAGACTTTGTCCGCGGAATGCGTTGAATTTTTACTCTTCGATCGGCGACGAGACCGAGATCTAGGTTTCAATTCTAGATATCTTATTGAGTTTATTACCTTTTGGTTACATGCTTGTGCTTTTTCACAATGGATTTACTTTCAAGTTATGACGATGAAGCGTCTTCAACTCCTAAAACAGATCAGGTGGGTTGTACTTCATTGCAGTGGTAGAATGTTACCAACTTCATGAAACCTTATTTCGTTCACCTACCTTATGTCAATGAGGCTAATGCCCATTATAGAATCGCCATTTTTAACTTTAAAATCTACTAGAGCTAGAACATGTTTTTCATGTCATCGATGTTTTGTTTGGCTGTGTTCAAAATTTGAATGGAGTACTTATAAATAATACTATTGCTGTATAGGCCTATTAAATTGGATTGGACTATTGGGAAAGACTTCCATAGTCGTAGTACCAACCCAACAAGGGATATAATAAAGAGGGTTTATATTGAAGAAGGGTTGAGATAACAAGTTTGCAGGGTTTGTGTGGGGGATAAAGAATGTAAAATAAAGATTGGGTGGACCTACGACGTTCAATGTATGTGGGCCAATCAGAGATGGTGTAACAGTATTGCGACAATGGGTGGGACTGACGACAACGGCCTGAACATGAGCAGTTCAATGAATGAGTGAGACGAGGGACGATAGATTGACTGATTCATGAACATGAGCAGTTTTAAAAAAATGTGACAGACAAAGGATCTGACCGAGACGTAAATCGGACTGTGACTGAAACCAACTATGTAGATTTAGATCTAGTAGTTCGAGGAAGCATTGGACTGGAGACATATTGTTAACCCTTGTAAGACTAACCTGTCGGCTGAGGCTGACCTCAATATCGATCGATAATCTCGTTCCTCTGTGTACGAAACTTCCGCACAGGGCACCGATAGTTTTTGTGCCCCGCTGACGAGGCTGCTACGATTGACCGCAACATACTTTTGTTGTGATTATCGTGACTGGTTTTTTTATCTTTGTTGAGTTAGGTAGGTGACAGAGTGTGCAATTCAATTTTTCAATGGCTGTGATTATTCTCCGCCGGGCAGAGAATAACCAACTTTGGTTATTTTCCGCCAGGTTTTTCAAGCTGACCTTTGGGGCCTAGACAATAGGTTTTATATTGCACTCAACTATTAAAAATAGCGTCTTGCAAGGAGCGATGGCTCTATCGCAGGCCCCACCACCTTGGCCCCAGAGGCAGGCGACAAGGTCGTGATCGCTACACGCGATTTCATCGGCTTCGATTGTTTAAACGAAGATCTACCTCCCCTTTCTCACGCGTGATAAGCTCGCCTATAAAATGGAATGCGCGGAGTGTAGTTGTAACATTACTAGGCCTACATGCTACCGTGTTGTTTATCATTGCATGCACTACGTTAAACGTTTATATTAAATTGTTTTTTTTTACTCGCACGCGTTTGTGTATGAGAGAGAGAAAAGTGTGTGTGTGTGTTTTAGTATTTATTTAGTGTATATGCAACTCGCGCCAATGCTCTTGCCTTATCTTGACCCTTGGAACGATATGCTATGCGGATTTAAATTGTACATTACAGTAGTATAGTCACTGTTAGTGCACTACCTCGTACACAGTAGGAACACATCATGTAAGGCCTACAACAACGTCGGTGACGGAAGCGGGACAGAGGGAGGGGGGAGAGAGCGACACACAGAGGGAGAGAGAGAGAGAAACAGAGAGACCACGGCGGTAGAAAACCCGGCGGAAAATAGACAGAAGCGCGTGAGATCACGTCACCTCTCGATAGCGGCGGAAAATACTCACTCCCTTTTTCAATTTGTTATTGATAATGTCATAATGTCATCGTGTTTAGATTGCATTATTTGCTAACAGTAACATCTATTACAGCCTACTTTTATTGAACATGAAAACAAATAATGCTACAGTTGGCCAATAAGTAATGAAGAGGAATATGAATGGTATAGATCTATATGATAATGCTAATAGTGACCAACCTTCAGAAGCAACAAGGATGCTAAATGAAAATTTTAAAGTACTTTTCTACAATAATAAACACTTTGAGACTAGGGCTTCTACTAGAATAAATCTTTTTGAATTTTGAAAATCCATCAATAAATAATGATTTTTAAAATTTTCAAAGGTCATTAAATTATTGAATCATTAAAGAGGAAAAAATTCAGCAATGTAGGCCTATTGAAAATATGGATCACCGAAACTCACAGCTTTTTGGTAAATCTTTCATAAATTCTTTCAAACTTATGCTACAATGATAGAACTTTGCTGTCTTATGTAGCCTAATTTTTCATGAAGATTTTGAAAAAAATAATGAAATCAACAAAATGCAATCAAAGGGGTGTTTTACAAATAAATTAGCATAATTTAATAAGCTCAAGCGAAATATTTTCCATTTCGTTAATAATTGTGTTGGATGAATGAAACTTGGCAACATTATGGTAAATTTACCAGTTAATTTAACGGAATCATCAGGATTTAATTTAAACAGTGTTAAACATAAAGCATTAATTGGCATATAATTAATATGCGGACGGGGGAAAGTCGATCACTCAAAATAAAATTCCTGACACTTGAAAATTAAATATTACTGTTTTTTTTTTTTGAATTCGGGATTTCTTTGGCATTAGTAACAAGCCATGACCTCCCTCCTGCTCTTGGCTCAATGCCAAGGCCTGCAGTAATGTCAGAGTCAGGGTCGTAGTCATCCAAGTGGCAGCCTCCAAGGCTGTCAGTCCCAGTACACACAGTTTCATCTTTTCTTTGTACTTTCCACCTTCCATTGTGTTCCTGTCATCCACATCCATCCTAACGCTCTGCTCCCAAGTCATTTAATCTTTTCATACATCTGTGCTTCTCTTTTTGTGAAACCATGCTCTCTTTTCTGCTTTCCTTTTCTGGTTTTTTACTTCTTGTATTTCTTTCTCTGAGTTTTATTCAACTAGTTGTAGGCTTTCTATTTTGACTTCCATCCTTTTAATTTTCTCTCTCTTGTCATTCAGGTTTACTTTCAAGAGGAAAATCTCCTTCTCCTGTTTATGAGCTTGATCTTTATAAATGTTCCTTTCTGCCCTTAACCCTCTAAAGGCCACGGCCCTATATAAAGGGCATGGACCCTGACCTTCTATAATGGAAAATTCCAGTCTTTTTAAGGTAAAATGACATAGTAAATGCTCAAGTATATAGTGAAGTAACAGCCAATGAAAACATCGTTTTTTTTAAGCTCATAGTGTCCCTAGAGGCCTTGTTATCAATCCGCGAAGAGATGCACTTTACTGAGGAGTGTTCACTGTAATTACCCCTTTTGTTTAACATTTCATCGTTTGTCAACACAATAAAGATCATTGATCTAAGTGATCTGAGTGTTGTTAGACGGTTGGTGATGTAAACTGACTAGTTAAATGTCATTCATGAATGAATCGACGAATCATAATGACCTATAGATGTCGAGATAGTTATCAGAGGAAGAAATCCCCATTTTTCCTTCTTGGTCTAAAGAAATCAATGAGCTAAATTTATGTCCAATATCAAAATATTAATGCCTCGTGTTATCAGCTTTCAGAAAATGTATGGTTTTATATGTCTAGTATCACTTAAATCACAGTTGTACAGTCCTTTTTCTACCCTAGTCAAAATCTTGGCTTTTCCCTTTGCCACGCACTAATTTTTCCACTCAAGCGGCTGTGGCAATCCCACATCCCAAGAGGTCACTTCCGGTAAAATGGGGATCGATACTAGGTTTAAGACTGATCTAATTCTATTATTTCTTTCCTGTCTTTTTGACGTTCACTTCATTAAAATGTCCCTTCCTGGTTTTTAGCAGAGACAGCTCAGTCTTGGCCTTTTCTTTTTTCTTTTATAATGTTTAAAGCCTTTTTTCATCCCGACGTTATGCCTGTCTTATTATATTTTGCCTTTTAACAGGACTTTTTGATGGAATAGGGATTGGTAGGACTAAGGGTTGACTTGTTGTGGGTTGAGGTGAACGGTTTGGTGTCAAGGGCTGTACAGCAATAGGATTAGTTTGCAGCCAAAGTGACCTGTTTTGTGAGACAGCGGGAAAAGTGAAAAAATTTTCTTTAAACTTCTCTTGGGCTTCTCTTTTTAATCTCAACACCTTTTTATGCATCCTCTCAATTTTCAGTTTTAAGGAATTTGTTCATACCTCAAGTCTATCTGCCCGTTCTTTAACCCATTCAGCCGGCAAATTTCCGTTTTTGTTTTCGTTTAATGCATCTTTACACATTAAACAAATCGTCACATTGGTGCCGTTGAGATCGGGGTCCCCGTATTTTGTTATGAGGCTATGACGGTCCATCTTATGTTAGTGAACTGCAAGGCAAGGAAAATGGATAGCTCATTGATAATCGGCCAAGGATATGTCTACTTTAAATCTTGAGCAAGGGTGGGTTGTCGTGATCGATACCATTGTCGTGTCAACTGCTTTATTTCTATAACAAAGTCATCTAATTAACAAAAGACGTAAAATCTAGTGTTACATTATAGTTTTAATCCATAATGCATGATAACCCTCACCCTTAAATAAAAAACTATGAAATAAGAGTGACGAGAATACACTGGGTTCGCTATCCGTTGAATATTCTAACAGCCAATGAAAATCTCGCCTGCAATCATGCATTCCCGGCATGACCACACAAATATGTAGATCAGGTCAGGCACATGTCAGCCGGCGACTATTGACAAAGGGTAGGTGTCTTTAAAAGACCAATCCGTTAAAGATTGGCTGCCAAGTTTCATTCACTTTGACCTTTCTATGACTTGGGACAGTAATTTTAGATTAGAGCACATCACACGAAAAACGGTTCAGATTTCGGCCCGCTCAACGCAGCTCTGAGCCGGGGTTTTGGTCTAGCGAAGGAAGGGGTCGTTTAGCATTGCTATTAAGAAACAAATAAACATCAAACAATGCTGAACAAAACTAATTCTTGATGCAACGACCTATCATGCAATTTTTGTCAACAGAGCAAGCCTCGTAACAACAATACATACAAAAAAAGAAAGAAGAAAAGAAATGCAACTACCATAAAGAGAGGAGGGAGGGAAAGAAAGGAGACATAAAGAGAACAAGGAAGTTAAAGAAAGACGAATAGAGATTAGCCCTTTCTATAGACTCTTGCAGTTTCTAACATCTCTATCAAATAGCCGCCATTCCTCTTGTTTAGATGCCACATGTCATCATGACCATGTGAAATGGATCTGTTGAGAGATCAAAGTTCCTTTGTTGCTGGTTGCTGAACTCAGATGAAGGTTTCAATTTTCCCTGTACTTCCAACACTCTAATCTCTTCATTCTTATGTGAAAAAAAGATGGAGTTGTATTTTGACGTATGTTACAATTGACAATATGACCCCTGATTGGTCAACCCTGAACGTGGTTTCTTTCTATTGACTGAAGGTCACGCCCTCCATTCAGGCTGACCGTAGGTGTGCAATGTGATTGGCCACTGATATCTTTTATTTGTATCAATCAATATTTCATATGTGTGGATGGAGCTTCTTACTAAAGTAATTGACATCTGTCCAGAAGTTGCGTCGGTCATACGAAAATATAATTTATTCACTTTGCAGAGGGTTCACAGCCTGTAGTTGAGATAGAGCTCCTATGTGTTTTTGTATCTCTTTATAAGAAATATATCGAGTGGGTGTTAGACTGAAATGAACTGTCACTTTCAGCCCATTAGAATAATAAACTTTCTCTGTTTGGCGTGGCGTGGGTTCATCAGCGTAATTGGTCAGAATACAGGCATACAACCCAAAACCTGTCCTTGAGTGCGCTGCAATGCAGTTATACAGGACCTGTCAGTAACGCTTTATCTCACTGGAAGGCCGGGAGTGAAGCAAATGTACAGGACCCGTCGTCAGCATAGGTGTGCTTAGATTGATCAGCGGCAGGCAAATATCATGGACCCGCCTGACTCTTTCATTCATTGTTTGCATAGCTGACCGCTTTACCTGAATCTGTCTTTGAAAATGTCCGCCCATCTTGCCGCAGAACTCCTATCAGGAGTTAGTAAACGATCTGAAGGAGATATGGAGAAAGAATATAGTGCACTTTACGTATATCTAGATCAAATCACGCTCGCCACATTGTTTTTCTAGATTCTAGATCTAATGTTGAATATTGTGACACAAGACCTAAGAAAGATACACAATGACTGAAAGAGAGACAGACAGACAGAGAGAAGGAGAAACAAAGATCATGAAAGATAGGAGGAGACATAGTATAGTTAGATAAACATACAAGGCTGAGAGATTGGGGGCAATACCACAAAAGAGAGACACACATGCAATACTAGACAGAGAAATCTGTAGATCATATTACGCTCGTCACAAAGATCTAATGTTGAATCGTTCAGATCCAGCAGATTCATCTGTATTTTTTTCGAAACCAGGGGGAAATATCAAATAATAACAATCTGGTACTACCATTAGATCTAGATCTAAATGTTTTAAGTTTATAAATTAGTCATTTTACAAAAAAATACTAAGTTTATTTCTAATTAACTGGGATCATGCTGAGATTCGTCATTAACGGCAAACCAAACAGTGGCGAGCTCCTTTCACTGTTAATGACATAAGGTATGGTACCGAGGTCCATCCGCAATTAATGACCAGTTGAGTTAGTCACATGGCGATCATCTGGTCTCACCCAAACCAAGCTAAACTAGGATGGTTCCATTCTTTTTAATTTAGTAGGAGACAACACTTAGACCAATTGTGTATTTGTGCAAACACACATTCTTATTATCAGCTCAATCACACACACTTTTGAAACAGACCAGCTCACATTTACATTCCTCTAACGATGGACTTGTCAAAGTGAGATTATTCCATTTTACAATAGGGATGACCAATTCATGCGTAGTACAGCTGTTAGCATCGTTACTATCAGTTGTCCAAGGCAAAGAAATAGCCTCAACCGAGTGCTTTTGGACGAAGGCTTATGAGCCTGAATGCGTCCTTTTCCCTGTTTACTGAATAGTTAGCCAATTAGAAACCGTTATTTTAAATCACGATGAGCGTAAGACAGTAAGAGGGTAATAGAAGGCAGAATATTCAGGCCTCTTGACCCGTCCTTCCTTCCCGGCAAATGCTGGGCATCGTGCTGATAGGTTTGTAGCAAGGCAAACAGGAAATCTCAGGTGTAGTGCTGAACAGAATGCCTGTAACAAACCGGCATTTACTGGTCATAGAAATGGTGCTGGCCACATAATAAACGGGTTTATTTTGAAGGGGTGGGATAGAAAAAGTTGGCACTTGTTTTTGCTTGGTGGGGGGGGGGGGGGGGGGGGGCGTAGACAGAATGAAAAGAAAGTGTTATATGTGAGTTGAGATTGCTTTCTCTCTATTTCGCTTTCTCTATCTATCTATCTATCTATCTTTCACTCTCTCTCTATCTATCTCTCTCTCTCTCTCTCTCTCTCTCTCTCTCTCTCTCTCTCTCTCTCTCTCTCTCTCTCTCTCTCACACACACACACACACACACATACACACACAAGGTGACATGGTATGAAATTATGACATCAGACAAGAGACTGACACATCAGATCGAGGGTGAGACATGGAAACCGACATACAGCTTCAGTGATACAGTAAGACGTTAGCTAGCATTACATGGGACTGTTCAAAGTCTTACCAGTTTGCCAAACAGACGAGGGGGAGGACTCAGTCATGTATGGTGGTAGTGTGTGGTAGTGCTTCCCCCCATGGAAATACAGATTTTAGATTAAGTCAGGCACACACTCACATTACATCATCCCTGACTCTCCCCTGTTAGGGCAAGCCGCCACAGGTGCTAAGGTGGAGTGCCGGCTGGCGCCTTGTCTTGTATTGTCCAAGTGAAACCGTTTGCAACACTTAATCAATGCATAGTTGGCTATATAGTCTAGGTTATGAATGAGATGGCTGTTATTGTAAAACAATTAGCATGCCGACAACTCTGAAATCTGTTCCCAAAAGTGGGATGTTAGCCGAAGGGGGGATTTGAAGAGAGAAAATTAAAAACCTGTTTCTGAGAAAAGTAGGATGTTAGGCAACTACTGTGGTTGAATCATTTATGTATTAAATTGTAATTGACATTATTTTTTCTCTCTGTACGAATGGAATCAGGCTAAAGCTGGAAGTAAGATGAAAGATGAAAGCCTTTCTTCCGAGTGGGGGCATGTGGAGGAGGCAACTGAAAATGCTTCTGCGACTCCATCTGAACAAGGGCAATCTGCCATGGACCTAGATGAAGAAGATGAATCTCACCTCCCACCGGGTGTGCGTAGACAAACAGAATCAACAACAGCAGCGATAGTAGCAGTTCAGAAGATGAAGCTGAACAAGCAAAGAAATCAAAGGAGGTGACTTCCTCCGATTCGGATTCGGATAAGTCGGATCATAAACCTGTAAAACATGGTAATGTTTATCTCCTTCTTATAAACGTGATGTTGAAATATATTTTTTATGTGTTTCTTGACTTTTTTTTCCCATTAAATTTTTTTATTATTTTAGTAGTAGGTCATGAAATAAGTCTTAAAATTGTTTTTAGTTCAAAAGAGTCTAAAAGATCTGTTATAAATTATGTTTCATGAATTTTGTGTCAATGAACTGTTTTTTATTTCCATTGACCTTAGCATAACACAAACATGAATTTTGATCTCTAACTCTATTTTTTAAACCACACGCACCATTTCAAGGTTTTGGGGTTGGCAGGTCTGGAGATTGCACTGTATTACTGGGACCAAGGATATAATAATATAATTCAAATAGAAATTAAATTTATAACATTTTACCTTTCCTTTCTAATGATTGTACAGTTCTTTTTTTGTCACAATTGTCTCAAATGCTGAGCTATGTGTACATAAGCATGTAATACTCTGTGCATGGTTCCCACACATCAGGGAAATCTGGAAAAGTGAAAAAAAGTTTCCTAGTCATGAGAGTATCAGTCATTTTGGGGACAAATGTCAGTGGGAAAATGACAAACTCGCACAAATCTTTTTATATCCTCTGAACCCATAATCATTCTACGTTTGAACTTCCGACTCAAGGAGAGATGAAATGTGTGTATCGGGGGAAGAATTAGAGAACTGTGTGTGTAATTGTGACAACCCACGTTTGTGGGTAATAGAGATATTATTGTGTGTTTAATACCATCGCGTTGAGTCTGGGCGATTTCACTTTCCGGTTGATTATGTGCAGCAAATATCTGTGACAAAGCGCTCAGAGCTATGCTCATGATCATAGCCTCAATGCGAAATGCTTCATGATCACTTATCAAATGTCCTTTCTTTAATCATTGCTGTGATCTATGCCTATCTATAGGCTATGCCTATCTATAGGTTTTGCCTGCTTGAATTCTTTAAAAGATGTGTGGGAAATCAGCTTGATGATATTAAGTAGGTTTTTTTTTATATTGAGTCAGTATGAAATTCTGAGATTACACAGGTGGGCATTAACGATACTATTCCTATTTTTTAAATTTATTATAAAACATTTTGAAAATGGTGGTTTAAGTGTATGAACATTCTACTCAATGGTGGGGAATAAGGAAAATTTCCCTCAGAATTAACTATCACTTCTGGTAGAGAACTTGTTTGGATGAAAAGGATTGTGGTATAATTGAGAATTTACATGCATAGTATGGTTACTCTTAGGGCCTGGAGAACAACCAACTCATAAATATATATTATGTAATACTGTTTGCTCTGATGGTGTAGAATTTATTTTTCTTTAACTTTTAGAATTTCTTTGCATTCGCTGTTTCCTCCAGAGTCCTCCAGCAGTTCTAAGCATTTGTCCAAACATGAATCAAAGCGTTTGAGTAAGGACAAGGATGTCTCAGGAAAGGTGTGTATTATGTTTTTTGGTCATGACCAAACTGTTCATAATTTTATTTTAAGAGGAGTTAGGCTTAGGTGAGGCAGGATTTTGTATCGTGCAGGATTAAATGGGAAGAACTTTTATAATAGGGTTTGGGTTGTTTTGTTTTGTCTTTATTTAAAACAAAATTCTTACTTTAACCCTTGGGTTGTTTTTTTTCTTCTTTTTTGTTGTTGATATTTTGATATACATAGTCAGCAAGAAAATTCTGGTTTTCTTGAATGTCAGTGGTCAACATTTGAGTTTTATTGCATTTTTATGCAGTAAACTTAATGAAGGAGACGTATGCAGGACGGTTGAAATATCCCAAGACAACGTGAACAGGTATAGTTATCCATTTTAGAACACTGCATTGGTACCCAGGAGATGTCGCAACATAAGTTAGAATTACGTTGTATTTGTAGAACATCACCTGAATTGGAAGTCTTGCAAAGTACCACCCTGACTGCATGGTCTCTGTTGCGCTGTAGGTTAGGTTGGAGCATCACCCAAGGAACATTGTGTAATAGTTTCCTTTTTTTGCCATTGCAATTGAAGTAGACATGTAGCTGTTTGTTTATGGGTTGTTGTTGTTTTTTTGTGGAATGGGTTATGTATATGTTTTCTTTTTGAAACAAATCCTGCCTCAGTATTTCAAATTGCCTTGGTGCTAAAGATTCCGAGATCCCAGATTGACCGTTTGCTTGCTATATACACATAGGTAATGCACCTACTCAATCGACCTGTGCTACTGATTGGGCCAGTATAATGGCCTGTAAAGCTGATCTTCTGCCAAGTTGTCTTCACAGAGTAAGTGTGGGCATAGCTCTGCCCATCAGCGTAAGTAAACGCCACACTCTGACAATGAGTGCCTGGGGCAACCCACTTTTCTCTTAGGATTTTTATCTCTCAATGATTACATGCATTATTATGGGTAATCTTATTTTACTTTTTTATTATTATTATGTTTGGGTTTGTTTTTTTTTAAATGTAGTTATAGTATCTTTGTTGCTGTGCATCATGCTCTCACTTTGGTCTTGATACATTTATCTAGATAACTGGTTAGTATTTATGTGAATTTAAGGCTATATATATTCCCTTTTCCTTCTCAAAAGTTAAAGTCTTCTTTGCAGTGCTTACTACTTCCAAAGACATGACTCTTTGTAGCATGTTGATCAGCATATTGATGCTGCTCATTACATGTGTCTTTGACAGTTTGAGGAAAGCTAGCTTGAACTGCTTTTCTTGAACGAAGGATCAAGTCGAACCTCAATAAAAGATGCATTTTGAGACTCTTAGTAAGCTCTGATTGTTGAGACGCTGAAATTCTATTTAGTACATAATACTTCATTTTCATTTTGTACTTTAAAGAAACAGATTCTCTTTGTTCTGTTGTAGGTAAGAACCTTGTTTTTATTGAATTTTTGTACAATAAATTACAAATTTAAGGCCTTCCTTTTGTTATCTTCTGGAAACATTGATCCTTGCAGGGACGTCAGTCGATCTGGATCTAGGTCACGGTCTCGATCAGCCTCACCTCGTAGGCGTAGAAAATCTTCAGACAGAAGCAGACATTCCAGATCGCGATCTCGAGACAGAAGACATAAAAAAGAGGTAAGGACCAGGACTTTTTTTTGGCATGTGGAGTTAATAGATTATGGGGGTGAGATATTTGAGACTTAATAGAACAACTTGTCTGAACTGTCTGAAAATCTTGAATGTCAAATTACATTTCCATCGCTGAGCAGCTTATACTTGAGGCAATTAATATTATTTCAATCTGTCTCATTACTTTGTATTTCATGAAACATAAGACCTCTTTCATGTCATGTTTTCATTGTTTGTTAACCCCCATTTACCTTTTTGTCATTATTGTCTGTAACTATATCACTGGTATAGAGAGCAAACTTGTCGTATCTCTAGATTGGATGAAGACTGCATAATCAGTGTAATGATAAAATCAGTATCTTTATACCAAATTGTTGCATTGTCCCACACATTGAAAAGGAAATCTCTTTTGGCAGCACAACCATATTGTAACTCAATGAAAGTTGAGAAACTTTGAAGCCATTTTTCTCAAATCTTTGGATCGTTACAATACTATTGCTCTATTCCAGCAATATGTTATACCTTATCATAAGTTATTAGCACCCTCTGCCAGTTGATAACTTTTTGAGTTTTGTTTTAATTTTTAAATGGAGATTTCCCAAAGAATTAGGACGTGGGCATTGCTTCTCTTCAGCAGCTGAACCATCAATCCTGTTTTTCCTTGTCTTTGACAGAGACGACGTAGATCTCATCGCTCTAAGTCACGGGACAGGCGAAGATCCAAAGATAGACACCGTCACAAACGTGAACGCAGACGGAGCAGAAGCCGTAGTCGTGACAAGAGAGACCGGCACAGGGACCGCAGAAGTCGTCGCAGTCGTAGTCGCAGCCGTCGCAGCCGCAGCAGAAGTCGCAGTGGAGACAGGAGGAGAGATAGAGATAGGAGTCACAGTCGTAGTCCTAGCCCTGTGGGAAAGGTGAGGAAAGTAAGCCAGTATCTTTTTCAAATTTTACTTTTTAAAAATTGCTGTCACTTCTTCTGTGTCATATGTGGGTGATTGGCATGTGCTCCTGGTAGGTCTTACTTCTTTCCTTTCAATTTCTTTCACATGTAATTCAACTTGCCATTTCCTCCTAGAGATTACGGTTTGCGGTGACAGGGTGGATTCCAACGAAACAAACAATTCTAAGTACTTGCTCTGTAAATAATTTGATTATCCCATTTTATTGACGATTTTCACATTTTAACCAATTACTCTTTTAACCCACCTCATCGTGAGGCTCACCCACCTCATCATGAGGCTCACCCACCTCATCATGAGGCTCACCCACCTCATCATGAGGCTCACCCACCTCATCATGAGGCTCACCCACCTCATCGTGAGGCTCACCCACCTCATCATGAGGCTCACCCACCTCATCATGAGGCTCACCCACCTCATCGTGAGGCTCACCCACCTCATCATGAGGCTCACCCACCTCATCGTGAGGCTCACCCACCTCATCATGAGGCTCACCCACCTCATCATGAGGCTCACCCACCTCATCGTGAGGCTCACCCACCTCATCATGAGGCTCACCCACCTCATCGTGAGGCTCACCCACCTCGTGAGGCTCACCCACCTCATCGTGAGGCTCACCCACCTCATCGTGAGGCTCACCCACCTCATCGTGAGGCTCACCCACCTCATTGTGAGGCTCACCCACCTCATCGTGAGGCTCACCCACCTCATCGTGAGGCTCACCCACCTCATCGTGAGGCTCACCCACCTCATCATAAGGCTCACCTCATCATGAGGCTCACCCACCTCATCATGAGGCTCACCCACCTCATCATAAGGCTCACCCACCTCATCATGAGGCTCACCCACCTCATCATAAGGCTCACCTCATCATGAGGTTCACCCACCTCATCATGAGGCCCGATTTCCATGCACAGAGTGAGTAGATGGCAGCCGCTACTGGTAGATCTTACTTCTTTCCTTTGACTCTTTTAGATTTTGCCCTTTTTATTTCATCTTGCTGTTTCCTCTTAATCCTCCATGTTTAGTGAACAGGCTTAATTCCAATAAAGCAAACAAATTCTCTCTCGCAGGTCATCTGTCTTTCTTGTATCAATGATTCCACCATAAGAAAGATCACCTTACGCATGTAGTTATTTTTAGAAAAAGATAAGGCTCCCCCGACCCTCAAACAGGAAATTGAAAAAAAAGTTATATCACAACTTGTACTGTGGTTGCATTTGTTTTACTTTCTTTTACTTTGATGAAAAAGTGTAACTGTTTCTTTTACATTTTATCTCAAGGTCATTAAGTTTGGAGACAAGGTTATCAAACCTGGGGCAAGCTTTGGTCGTCCTTCAAATTTTTCAAAGCCGCTGACGTTCAAGGAGAAAATGAGGCAACAATTTATCAAGGCCATGGAGGATGGTACAAATGCGACTGATCCGCTTACAACGAAAGGTAAGAGTTAGAATAGTGTAATTTTGCCGATCCGCCAAGAAAGCAATAACGTATAAGGATAAAGGTGGATGTATAGTCTGTGCTCACAACGCCTCTTTTTTGCCATCGTTACAGAAAAGTTGTTCATCATATTCAAAGAGACTCTTGAAATAGATTCAAAGACAATTGTTTAAGATTTGCATGTATATTGATTTAATCGCAAAGCTCCTTTTCTTGTTTGTTTATAGAGAGTAAGAAATATACATTTTTTATTAATATTTGCGTCTTCTTTTTAAAAAAATTATCATTGTTGTTTTCATTCGATTTTCTCATTTTGGTTAAGTTGGGGGGGGGGTTATTCCTCAAAAGCCTATGTTGAAACACTCACAATGTAAAATAAGGCATCATTATGAAAGCATATGTGTCTATTTTTATTCATTAAATGCCCTCTTTTGTGAGATTTGCAGCAATTTACATTGACCAATCCAATTTTTGCAAACACGACACTAAAGCTTCATGCTTTGTATCTTCAGGTTTTTAATGTTTTGAAGGTGTTTATTTCTTTTCTCATATGTTTTTAAATTGGACGTTTTTTCACAGATGGTGTAGCACTGTGTACACAGTCGGCAGGGATACACCAACAACCACCGCAACCCAAGAAACCCCTGTTCCCCTGATGGCCAACCTTGTCACCAGCACTGCTAGTCTCGCCTCTATGACGGTCACAGCCTCAGAAGCTGCTATGCAGTCTATGCTGGCCCTACAGAAGGAGGTGTGTGTCAACTTTCTTCATTTATAATAACATGTTGTGTAAAGCATGCAGTTGGTTGTCAGGCACTACTGGCAGTTCCTACTTCTTTCCTTTCCCTCTTTCCCTTATCTTTCCTCTTCATTCACTCTGAGATAACCACATATGGTGACCAGGGTAATAAACTGTTGTTCTTGTTGTGTAAAAGAGGATGAAGTATGGATTAAAGGTGTTTGAGATATATGCATGTAAGATTGTACTATGTTTTGGGGGGGGGGGGGGGGGGTTATTTTTAGGTATATTACAAAGGGATTGGATGTGTGTTGTAAGTAAATAAATTTGTATCACACTAATTTTTATCTTAAATTGACCATGGGCGATTGGCTTGCTCTGCTGGTAAATCCTGCTTCTTTCGCTTATCTTTCATCTTGCTGTTACCTCTTAAGTTACCCAAAGACCGAAGGTGTAAATTTCAATAAAGACAAACTTCCGTTGGCTAGGATCTAAAGACTGGCATGACTTTTATATATTATGACCTGTGGGTTTTATCTCCTAAAGACTGGCATGACTTTTATATATTATGACCTGTGGGTTTTATCTCCTAAAGACTGGCATGACTTTTATATATTATGACCTGTGGGTTTTATCTCCTAAAGACTGGCATGACTTTTATATATTATGACCTGTGGCTTTTATCTCCTAAAGACTGGCATGACTTTTATATATTATGACCTGTGGCTTTTATCTTCTAAAGACTGGCATGACTTTTATATATTATGACCTGTGGCTTTTATCTCCTTCATAGGCCACCGAGAAGACAGGGGTTGAAATTCCAAAGTATTACAACCCAGCAGCCATCAACCCCATGAAGTACGCAGAGCAAGTGCAGAAACGCAAGCTCCTATGGTCAAAATCGAAAGAAAAGGTTTGTACAGCCAAGTAGGATGTATGCCAGACTAGGGGTGTGCTATTCCCAAAATTTTGTAATTGAATGAGTCTTGAGCACAGGCAATGTTGGAATCATGAGAATAATAGTGAACGCTTCTAAGATTTTTGGAATAGCAAGTTCTTGGAGCATTCCAAGAAAAGCTATTGCAGAATAGGAAAATCAGTTTTCCAAGTTTTTAGAAGTGTTTTTTACCAGAGGCAATAATGTCCTGGAATTTCTGAATATTTTTAGAATTGTATAAAGGCTGAAGACCTGTGAGTGATTAAGGCAGGTCCTGCATGGTCACTTCAGCCCATAGATCGGGAATGTATGCCGTTTTTTTTTTTTTGGGCACGAAGCAGAAAAGGTGATATAATTGCTTCCTGGACTAGATGCTGGTCTCTTGCAGGTTTTACTCTTCAACTGGTGTTGATAATGATTTGCAACCAAGTCGGGGTGGAAATGCGTGTTTGAGCATTTTTCCTATGGAATACAGCATTGGGTCTAGCATTGCTAGAATTTAAACTCAAGACTTTAAGGTCTGTAGTATCATTGGCCTAGTGGTTAGGTTGCTGGACTTATGGTTATAAGGGTCTGGGTTCGAATCCTAGCAATTGCTAGGTCTGATGGTGTGTTCTGTGAGAAAGACACTTAACACACATATTACCCACTCGACTTAACATACATTTTCCCCCATGACTCAGGTGCAAATGGATACCAGCACCAGCTTGGGAGTAAAGACCATTGACAGACTAGCGTCAGTCAAGATGTTTATTGCTATCATGTTTAGCTTCACGTTACAGAAACCGAAATACGCTCTGGCTTTATGGGTCCCAAGGGTCTTGACAGAACTTTATTTTACTCACTTCATCATCTGAAGTCAGTTGGCCCCTAATCCGATTGGTTACCTTCGCCACTCAGCTAAATATTTGGCACTCCCTGAAATTGGTGATTGGATTAAATAATAGTTAGGCTGAGAATAGATTTCAATATCAATTCATGCCCACCTGTAATTTATACCCAATTCCAGTGAAACTCATCTAAGGATGTCTCAACATTTTTCAAAACACTTTTGTAGTGGGTTTGTTTTGGAAGTGTGGAGTGAAGAAAAATACTTGATGCCTCTTTGCATATGAAATCTAATATTCTTTTCTTCTTTTTTTTTTTTAAAGATCAACAGACATATCTTATTTCAGATTATATCTTGTCTTAATCTCATCCCTGTGAACTGTCCATTGATAAACTAGAGCATGTAGACAATATTCTACTTGTTTTGTTACTCATTTATATTGAAACTAGGAGAAGAATTAATAGTTTTTGTAAGGATCAAAAATTAGAACAATTGTATGTTTTGCCTCCCACAGATGAGTTATTAACATTAATTTTTCTTGATCTGGTCAACTTTCAATCAGCCTTATAAGTTGCCTTGTATGTTACACTTCTGATTGGTGGAAATATTTAGGCTCAGATTTTCCACCAGCCAGAATTTTGTAACACAAGGCTGCCTTCTATTTAAACATTTTTGATGGATAGTTATTTTTGAGGGTCAAGTTTTTCCATCGAATTTAATGCTGAAATTAATGGCAGCTAACGAGGCATTTGCTGACAGAACACTAACAAATTCTTGCACCATGTATGTTTTCCTTTGTGGATTTCCTAAAAAAATGATCTCCTCTTTGGGTATTCTGTCTTTTAGGACGTCAAGTCTCAGTGGCATGCTACTTCCTTTCTGGAGACCATGACGACAAGTCCAAAGAAAAGTTCCGGAAGTTGATGGGCATCAGGGAGGAATCCCGTTGAGGAGGAGACCGATATTTCCACTGGGGACGTGGAGGACAAACAGAGGCAGTTGTTTGACCAGTTGCACAAAGAATATCAGTTTGCCCGTATGGCCACTCACACTCATAGAGGTATAGGGTTAGGTTTTGGTTCCTCGGCTTTTCCAGAGCCCCCTCATCGTAATACACAGTCATTCTTAGTTAACGTGATATTTTCTATAATATGAGACACCGTTGTATATATTTTAAGAGATATATTCACACCAACTTCTACAATGCTAGTGTTTTATTTGAATTTTCCTTTTTGTTCCCTGGTTTGGCAGTTCATCTTGGATCTTGAACCTGTTTTCTTGAGTTGAAAGAAGAAGAAGAAAAGAGCCCAGAAAGGCATTATCATATGTGATTGTTTTTACAACATGAATACAGTACCTGTGGCAAAAAATAAGATAAAACTGATTATTGCGAGTTTCAAAGAAGCTTAGTTGTGCGAATAAATTGTGATGAGAAGACATCTACAGGGACTTGTTTTCATCATGAAGATGGAATAGGTGATGTACATTGCTAGCGGCAAAGGCACAATTTCTTACCAAAAAAGTTTAATTAAATCACAATGCACAAACATGTTGAATCTCAAAGTCTGTATTCTCATGACATATCAAGCAATGTCGTTTTCTTTTCTTTCCCTCCGTCTCTTGACTATTACATCTTCAATCATCTCCGATCTGGTCTCCTAAGTGGGGGCTGTTATGTTGGCATTATGAAATTAACTAAGGGCTTGTTCAGATGAATACAAGTAGTGCGAAGAAGTATCAAAGATAGACCATCAGACATTCACATTCACCACATTCATAATGTTTAGTGCAACTGCTGCATCACATTTAAGATGTTACAATAGTGTTTTGACCAGTGATATTATGTAATGGAACTGAATTGATTACTTATCTGGGAAAATGTATATGATTATAGATAATATAAAGTGTATCACTTTTCTACTGTATTGCCTTGTTTATGGAACGCTGTAGTGTAAGGCTTCTAGTTGGTTGAACTTTCTTCTCATTGGCTGTTTGCAGGTGCTTCTGGTAGGTCCCACATCTTTCCTTTCCCTCTTTCATTGATTTTTCATCTTGCTGTTTCCTCTTAGTTCACCCTGAGATCACTGCATATGGTGGACAGGGTAAATTTCAGTGAAATAAAGTCCTTTTCTACTCTTATTTGTCTGGCATTTGATCTTGTCGTATTTGCCAGTACATAAATCTGTTTTTCTTATTAGATAATGAGACATTGATATTAAAGCAAATAAGTCATGAGTTTGTGGATGAATCATAGCTATCTGGAGATATGGGATTGCTTTCTGTATTCCAAAGATGTGAGCATCTGTTACCAAAAAAGACTGGTTGAGTACATGGAAACATTTCTCAATCACACAGTTGTCTTATAGTTATAGAGAGAGAAAAATTCTTTAATTAGTCAGTTTTCTTTCTTACTTTGGGCTTGGATTCGCCTACAGATTTCTGTGGAGTAGGCGTAGTTTAAATCCTACCCGCAGTAGTACCAACAAGAGAAAATCAGTTATTAACCCTTTAATGGCCACTCATTTCCTAATTGCCTACCCCAAAAGGCCATGAAAAGGGAGATAACTCTGTATAAAATAAGACCAACATTTTTTAAAAATTCACACCAAATTTATTTATGGTCTAAAATTGATAAATTTTACATGTAATTGCTCATAAGAGATAGAAGAATCAAGAAAAAATAGAAGAAATAGATATAATATGAATCTTAGTGGTGAAAAGTAAAAAAAAAAAAAATTTTAAATGTTCAACTTAAGATGAGAAAAGTTTTTTTCCTGGCACTACTGGCAGTCTAATGTTCAGTTCAAGCTGTTGTGGAATTTAGCAAAGCAGATGCCTTTACAGACGTGAGTGTCACATGTGACACAGCCATAGACAGTCTATGGGTTTCGACCTGTGGTGGTCTTTTTGCTGTCCATGCGACACTGAAAACATTGGTGTTTTCAGCTGACGAGTCGCGTCACCTGGTGGCCCTCTGGAGCTGGCTTGCCGAGGCCAGAGACGGAAGGAAATTCCTTTGCTCGTCGAGAGCGGTAAATGTTGCCACAGAAGAGCTCACGAGCAATCTCCAATCGAAACTGTACGTGGCACATGGGTTTCTTTTGCGCACGCACAGCTGTTGCCTTGTAGACGATGAAGGAATTCACCGCTGCCACCTCTAACATCTTCACCCCGGGAATCTGATTGTCGTTGTTGAGGTGTAGATATCGGCTGATTTCACAGTATCGATTGCAGGATATGGCATCGGAGACAGCATTAACTTTCAGGAGCTCATCTGTTGACCAGTACATATAGAGCTGAGGCATTGTATGAATGCCAAACATGATGCTCACTGGCACCCAACTTGACATCGCAGCAGCAGTCATCTTTTGTTCAGCATACCTGTTGGTCTCTCTGGCCATCTCTTCTAAAATACTGTCTAGAATGAACAGATTAAAAAAGTCTATTGGCCTGCTGTCATCGTCCAGGTTATGTACAGGTCCAGAAGAACTAGTAAAGGCTTCCACTTTCACTGGTTGGAGTCTCTGACCACACAACACCATCAGCTACACGTTCTGGAATGTTACTAATGTTTGTTTCAACATCAGACTCACTCGAAGAAGTCGAAGATGAGTCAGCAGCAGTCCCAATAGGATCTAAACTATCAAGAATATCGGGTTCAAAGTCACTCTCAGCACCTGCCTCATCACTGTACCATTTAAAATGTTGTTTCCACTTGAAAGAAGATCTTCCAGAAAGTTGAAAGCCATAGCTAAGGTTGAAAAACAGCTGATAATCACGCGTGTGTTTGGATTAAGTTTGTGTGAGAACAGTCAATTAGAGACAAAGGCTTATAGGTATGAACCGGAAGTGTTCACTTTAGATAGCATGGGGTCAATAATAAAAGGAAGTGTTTCAGTACAGTAAGAGAGTATATGATGCTTATCGAAGCTATACAATCGGCGGGCGCCAACGGGCGATGTGGCTATTAAAGTTAAAGGGTTATGAAAGCGGGACTGATACTAGATATCTAGCTTTATTCTATTCTTCTTTTTTTCTTCTTCTTATCATTTCTTAGCCTACATCATGTTCAGCTGTATTGTGTTTCAGCTACCCACTTTTCAACTGAGTTAGATCTCTGTGAGACTACAATTCCCAGTAAGGTCAATATTTTCCGGCCCTCCTGTCAACCCAGCAGTTAAATGGGTAGCTATGCCATTTTAGACCATGCGAAAGTAAAGGCGACGGGGAAGGCAATGGCAATTGACCACATTCTGTCATAAGCCTGGGAAAATCAGGGCTCTACTCTGATTCCCCTACGCTCAATTTTGAGTTTAGTTTGCGACTTACTTTGCTTTACTATTCTGACTTACTTTATGTTACTATTCTTTTAAGACTATAATCCCAGCCATGCTTACTCTTCAAGACTTTTTAGAGTAACAATGACTGTTACTGTTATGATGGGTGAATGGAAGGATCGGTTAAATCTGAGCATTTTTGTCTTTTTTTTTAACATGTATGTAAATGTAAATACAGTATCGAACAATTCAAACTTTCGAGTGCATGAAAGTCGCGTAAGCATTGGCATGAATGGACATTTGGATAGAAAGCGGATTATTTGACATTGTGGGTTTAATTAAATGAAGAATTGTCTCATGCATGATTGAGCTGTGGTGTTAGATGAAATTTATATGTGTTACACCTACAACATATATTATTACAAATATTGTCATAAATGATTATCTGTCAATTCATGGGGCAGTTGTATTATTGTCATCATTTTTCTTACGCTAGCCATACCCATTCAAGTGTTGTTGCTAAAATATTCTGTGTATTCTAGTACAGTGTGAGAAGGATATTGGGGTTCCTTATTTTGTATGTGGGGGGGGGGGGGGGGGGGGTTTGATACCTGCATGATTCTTTCTGAAATTTCTAAGAGTTGAAAGCCCTTATGTTTATCGCCGCTATTTAATAATAATATGAAGTCAGTTTAGGCATTTTGTGTGAGAGAAAGGCCTTTTCCATGCCTACTCCACCTGGAGTCGTCTTAGTCTTAGCTAAACTGCTGTTTGCATGAGGTGAGGAAGCCTGATATGGCTTTGCTCTCGTGATTTGTCAGGAATTTTCTTTTTATTATCATTGATATTCATATTTAAATATGCATTGCGTGCAAGCGTTATTAGATCACTATTAGTATTATTATTATTCTTGTTGCTATTTACTATTATTTATAGTTATTATTAGTGTTGCTATTGGGTTTCTTTTTTAATTTGTATTGTTTATGATTATTTATTTTTATTGTTATTTTAGAAAAAGATTTACCGTATCACTTGAACTAAAGTCAAATTAATGTGTTTAAACCGGCTAGACACTTTTCCTGTTGTGTATAGTTCCTTTGTTCTGGTCATCATGTAAGCAGAAAGTGTACTAATGAATTGTTTGGTTACATTTTTTTTATCTTGAATTCTCCATGGAAATTTTGAATTAATACATTAAATTACACATGATAAAGACATGTTTTGTTGGACTCAATTTACTTTTTGTTTCTCTGCTTGTCATTGGAATGATAGGCATTTTTTTTGTATCACATTTTCTATGTTGCAGTTTGTTTTTATTAAGTTCTGTAGTGAATTTTAATTTATTTATATTACCTCATAAGAGAAAATTGAATTCACCATTCAAACAAATGTGCATGGTTTGCAGGCACTGCTGGCAGTTGGTAGGTCTTACATCTACTTCTTTCCTTGCCATTATCTTTTTTCATCTTGCTTTTTTCTCTCTTAATTTGCCATGAGATACGGCAAATATGGTAACAACAACAAAACTTTGAACCATAGAGCCAAACGTTATCCTGGACTCTATACCGTGAAGCGAAACAGGTGATATCAATGACCTCTTGGACAGGCGTACTGACAAGTTTTTACTGCCAAGCTAGTGCTTGTAGCCATTTACACATGGGTTGAGTGGAGATCATGCGTGTTCAGTGTCTTTGCCAAGGAATACGTCAAACCCGGGACTTCAGGATCCCAAGTCCGGCAGTCCAACCACTCAGCCACCACCGCATACGATGGACGAGATAAATTTCAGTCTAACAATGAACAATAACAAACACAAAAAAAGAATACCAAAGCACAGTGGAAATGATAATCAGATATCAAGACCAATTTTATTAAGCGAAAATCCTGAAACTGAAAGACATCACGTTTCACACTTCTAGTTGATTTTAAGAGAGAGAAAAGGCATTGCAATGTAAGTAGGTTACAGAATTATAAAAATAGACATGAAACACAATCACAGGGAGTTTAATAATTGGTTTATCGGTCCACATAGATTTCCTTGCAAGGAGTTGAGACTGACTGAATGGATCGGCAATATACTTTCTTCTTTTTTTTTTTATGCAGGTTTTAAGCTTCGGTTTGTAAAAACAGTAATCTGGATATTGACATTGCATACATGTTATATTTATTATTATTTAACTTACTTGAGACAGATTAGACACATGTATAGCACATTGCCTGTGTATTCAATTGGACGGATGTGCCACCCTTGGCATGTTAGCTTTCAGGATCGATATCCACTATAATCATGTGCCTAGAGTATGGGGAACCGGCTCTAGCACCTGCTTAGCCCTTTGCTTCCTTTCATGCAAAGTTTCCCGAAAATTGGTCAGTAAATTCATTAGTTATCGCAGTTCAAGAGTATGACTGAGCGTAGTGATGATCAAGATTCAAAATATATTCATAGATGATCTAGAGATAATCATGAACGCTCTGATTCTGAAAACCAACCTACTACAACCTACTACAAGTGATGTTGGCAAAGGTAGATTTAGAAATTTTCGGAAACCTCATAAAATCATTAAAATTAAAGTTCTTCATATGCAGTTTTCATGGCAATTGTTCTGTAATGTAATGATCATCATTTCTCGTTAGGCTGTGACAAATCTATTTGATTCTATCCACATCCACAACTGAGAACTGAGATGATCTCTGGGCTTTTTGGTAGAATTTTTAATTATGCCCGGACTGCCCTATAAACAACCAAGGGATCTTTTACGTGCAGTGTTGTGATCTGCACACATGACCTCCTTTTTATCGTTCATCTCCGATCAGACTTAGTGTCGATCCACCTGCCTAGGCCAGGGGGTAGATTTTGCTAAAAAAAACATTCAAGAAATTTTTTCAAGCGTTGGTGGAGCTCGAACCCACTACCTTTTGGTTAAAAGGCCGACACCTTGCCTCTGGACTACTGAGTCCCCCATGTGTGTGAAAAAGGCATGGAAATATGTTTTTTCTAAATTTTGGGTGATCCCCCTACCCAAATAACTAAATTTGCCAGTCTCCAGCGTATTTAAATTTTGTTGGCGCCCAGTCACAAGTGAGTTAACTCTTAAAGCCTGAACAACGCTGTCAGCATTTGGCAACCATTCACGTTTTGAATGAACAACGCTGTCAGCATTATTCTAGTATTATTTCGTTTGACTCAAGTATAAGTTTTATAATCAAAGAGACATCACTCTACTTATTCACATGCCCCATGAAAGTGAAAGTACAACGAAAACAACTGAAAAATCTTATGTTTTCTGTGCATTATTTTGCCTTTTTGGTGTTTTTTCTTCAATCCTGTAAATCAGATGATTTTTGTTTACAAATATGACTTCTGCTAGTTCATCTAGTGCACCTTTCCGAGCCGTGCTCAACGATTGACAGCACAACAAGCCTTAGAACTCTGTACTGTTGATGAAGGTTCTGATTTAGACGATGATGAACTGAGTGAATCTGATGATAATTTGTTTGAGTTTGATGGTGATTTACCTGTAGAAGACAGTGACGATTCTGATAGATCTAGTGATCCCAGTAGTGCAAAAACATATTTTCATTAGTTTATTGATGTTGATTTGAAACTGCATTTAATTCCTGTTATTTTGATGTATGATTTGTCTTTGTATCTCTATTCTGAAGCTTGTTATAAATATTTTAAAATAAGTCGTCTGCACGCATCCTAGACCAAAAAATAATCCATGAAAATGAAGAAATAATTCCGGCTCTTAAGAGTTAGTCAAACAAAAGACAAATCTCATCATTTCTGTAATCTGATTATAAAAAATAAGTAAGTATTAAACTGACGTCTTTACAACAAAGATGAAAGAAATTTGTGACAGGGTTTAAATGATTTCTTTTTGAAAACTTCAATGCATTCATCAGTTCTTTCTTTAGTATTTGAATACAAAAGGTAAACGATCAAAGCTCTAACAGTAAGAGCATGGACGGTGTAATTGTAATGACTAAACGTTGTTTGACATCGATAGACTGATGATAGAATAGTATTAGACTAAATAGTGCGTAGATTTTGAACTGCTTTGTTCCAAATGTCAGTTACATTTTAATTAAAGGTAAAAAAATATAAATGCACCCTCCCCCATTCATCTTCACTAATATTATGTAAAGTTTGTGCTCAATCGTAGAAAATAACAATAACACTTAATTAATAAAGAATACGTTTAGGAATTATTGTCTAATTATGAAGTTAAATATCAATTTATGCCATACTTTGTGGCACAATAAGAACCACACCTTAAAACAAAGTGAGGCATAAAAATCAATTTCATCATAAAATTATTAATTAAAGTGATTCGTAAGCAACAACATATAAGTTTGTGAAAAAGGATGTTCTGCAACTGCAAGTCTCTTCAAGTGGAGATTTGAGAGAAGTAGTGAACGTAATACAAGTAATAAAAGGGGAACAACGAAACAATAATATATTGAACAATCTGTAATAAGAAGGCAAACTCTTCACACCAAAATGAAAATCCAGTGATACGTGTATACGTATAAATAATAAGACCCCAAAAAATGTTTTATACATGTAAGAAACAGGAGAGGAAATATTAAGTCTTTTTGAGCAAGTTCAAATGTAATATGCGTTGGGCAGACATTATGGCGTATAGATGGAAAAGCATAGGCACATGTTGAGCTGGAAGAAAAGCACACGGAAAGTTTTTTTGTCTATTATTTAACATCTATAATTCTATACTATAACACATATGAATATAGAATTACGATGTATATATATTACGCATGTCTTGTCCTGTAGGTTTGTTCTTGTGATAGTGATAGATGTTCTTACCATGTGTAAGAGGTACCGGTATCATAGATTTCCATTTTACGAAATCTTTCTTGTAAACTTACAATTAGAACAATAAGGTCCCATCTCCAATGAGTGTCATTTCACGTTATTGGATTTTGAAAATTCAACCACGTGTACATATTTTATATACATTTATAAACTGCTTTGGTTATCACCACAAACAGGAATTACTAAACAAGCGTCATTTACAAATTTATATCAAATCTGTACAAGCAATCAAACTTTCAAAGCCCATTTTGATCTATGTCGAAACAGGTTGCAAGGAAGTCAATATAATATTTATGAGCTCATTTCAACTGGAAAAATGGATATATGAGAAGATCACTCTGGGCTTACAATATGTAGATCTATGTATATTTGTTCATAAAAAAAGAACACAATGAAAATATAAAAACATGGATACATCATTTTCAGCATTAATAATGAGAAAACATGGATCATGGATGGAAGCATGAATTGGAACAAACTTAGAAAACTAGTTACACTCAGCATTGCAACATTATAGTCCTGTGCTTTCTTATTGGCTCAGACTGACTTTAGTGTCTTGTCTGCTCCCATTGGCTAGAAATTGGCAATATGCTCTTCCGTCTTACAAACTGAACGCGACCCAGGATTTTCATTTTTTTTCTCACCACTTGCAATAAGACTAAAAAACTAAAAGACAAAACTCCTGCCTAGTTAAAAGACATTCCAAGTAAATTTCTCACATTTCTCCCTCCCTCCCCTCCCTCCCTCTCTCTCTCCCTCCCTCCCTCCCTCCCTCCCTCCCTCCTCTCCTCTCTCTCTCTCTCTCTCTCTCTCTCTCTCTCTCTCTCTCTCTCTCTCTCTCTCTCTCTCTTCTCTCTCTCTCTCTCTCTCTCTCTCTCTCTCTCTCTATATATTTATATATATTTATATATATATATATATATATATATATATATATATATATATAAAATGTAACATTGGTCTCTTGGGCAAAGGCTAACAATGTACAGACCAGTATGAAAGAACATGTATAAAATACACATACAACAAAGCTTTAGAAGTCGCAAGTGATTTAAGTAAAAAAGCCCACAACCATGAAATTTGTAAAAAATTGCAAATCAAAATTACTTCACAACACATAGCAACATGTTCCATTTAAATTCCAAGCATACTATATAATATGCAATACAAATGGCACAGCAGTATAGGAGGAGTGATAGTAAAAGTAATGTTATGGATCACTTTGATGGAAAGCTCTGGAAAAAAAAATAATTTAAAATTCAAGATAACACAGCATTGTGATCCTTACATACAACCTCAGTTATTGAATGACTAAGGCAAACACTTATGTGAACAAATAAAACATACATTTTTCTAGCAGAGACATTACTATATATGATTTTATAAAAGCCAACATATAATATATGATATGGTGATAAAATTTGAGTATTCAAGTACATGTATAACATTAATATATGTGTCACAAATTGCAAATTATACAACCTGAAATTGGCAAAAATTTGAAAAATTATGCACGTGAAAATGGTGATGAAATAATAATACCGTTTTTACTTCATATTCATATGATTTGTGTTTTCAAGTGGTTTTCCATTATTCAACACTGATAATTCATAAAGAAAGTAAACACAGTTGATCAACACATAGACGTAAGAATCTAACATTAACAAAATAAATTGAGATAACAGTACATCATCTATCTAAAAAAAAAAGGTAGATAGAAAGAAAGACAGACAGATGATCAGGCAGACAAACAGAAACTTGAGAAACAAAGACAGAGAGAGACACAGAGGCACAGAGAGAGAGAGAGGAGAGAGAGAGAGAGAGAGAGAGAGAGAGAGAGAGAGAGAGAGAGAGAGAGAGAGAGAGAGAGAGAGAGAGGGGGGGAGAGAGAGAGGGAGAGAGAGAGAGAGAGAAAGAGAGAGAGAGAGAGAGAGAGAGAGAGAGAGGGAGAGAGAGAGAGAGAAAGAGAGAGAGAGAGAGAGAGAGAGAGAGAGAGAGAGAGAGAGAGAGAGAGAGAGAGAGAGAGAGAGAGAGAGAGAGAGAGAGAGAGAGAGAGAGAAAGAGAGAGAGAGAGAGAGAGAGAGAGAGAGAGAGAGAGAGAGAGAGAGAGAGAGAGAGAGAGAGAGAGAGAGAGAGAGAGAGAGAGAGAGAGAGAGAGAGAGAGAGAGAGAGAGAGAGAGAGAGAGAGAGAGAGAGAGAGAGAGAGAGAGAGAGAGGGAGAGAGAGAGAGGGAGGGAGAGAGAAAGAAAGAAAGAGAGAGTATTGAAGAATGCTAACACTAACAGAAAACAATAAATCCACCATGGGGGGAAGTGTGCCTTCCTCTATTTACACAACCTTCCCATAGTCATGTTTCTTCAGGCTGGAAATTCACAAACCCAAACTCAGGTTGTTACACATGTGAACCATTGACCAGATGCTGATTCTGATCATGAAAGATAACAATGGATTATGGCAAGAAAAATTATAAATTTAAAAAAACAACTTTGGCTGGGGTTTTTTGTGTTGTTAATTGGAATTTACTCCCACTGACCATATACAATATGTATACTGTGATCTAAGGGTGAATTAAGAAGACAAAACATCACCATGAAAGATAAATGAAAGAGTAGAACCAACAGTAGAACCACCAAGCGTTTGTCTCTCACTGGGGAAACCAAAGTGAAAAACATATTCAGTACATTCCGTACTTTTCATATTCATTCTTTAAAAAAAAAAAATTCATTTTCTCTCCTTAGCTGACAGTTGAATTGATTGATTTTAAAATTTACATAACAATCAGTTAAAATTTCTATACAAGACATTATTTCTAAGCAAATGAATGCAAGCCAGCTATTTATTACAGTTGTGTCTAAGAAGCCTGGCTGCCTACAATCGCGCTATTTCCGTGCAACAGAATTTTCTTTATATAAAACCACCCCCTTAAGATCTCGCTACGCTAATCATAGCCCAGTTTGTCTTAGAATTCGCATTCAATTTAAAACTAATAATTCCTGATAACCTGTGATATATTGCAAGTGAATCACAGAACGGCATTGTCCATACACTGGTAGGTGTCAAGAACACGTCAGACAGGCACACTAGACCCCGACTGACAGACACGATATAAAATACATGAATAACGAAACAAAAATACAAGGCGTGTCAGAGTTTTCCTTAGACCACAATCTGCCTAAGAACTCGCTGGTTCTGTTTTCCAAGGATAGGGTTCTTAGGCGGACACCACTGTGTATGAAAAGCTAAACTGTAATAATAAAATTTCCAATAGCTATAATATCAAAGTCAGAGCTGTGGATAATAATAGACATCGCTGCATTAGATCTATAACTTTATGACAGCAGCCACTTGAATTATCAGTGTCCATTCACATCAATTGTATTGAAATAAATATAATCATCAAATGCATGTCGTAAGGAGATGAAAACTATGGTATTAAATCATACTCAATCCAAATATTATTATGTGTAAATTTTACTGAATAACATTAATATCAATAATTATCCAAACAAAATGTTCACTTAAAAAAGATGGCTTGCATTTTAAGATCAATAAATTACATTCTGATAATATCCCGTCCAATTAGAGGGACCAACATAGGAAAAGATCAGATACACGTATATTCATCTATTATTTTCATTGTACCCATTGGTGGATATTTTAATGTTGTGTTTCAAAACGATTTGCAGATCAATAATCTTCTGAATATTAAATCTCTTAGTCGACTGATTATCATTTTGTTAAAAAGTGTTATTCATCCCTGAGACACTGATGAGAAAAAGCGCTGCGATTCATTACCGGTACAGGGCTAAATAAAATAAATTGAGCGAGAAAAAACCCTCAAATTAAAAACTATAAGGTATAAAAACACTTTCCTCCTTCTTCTCCCCCATTCTCCTCTTTCTTGAAAAACATCACAGAAGACACAGAAAAACAGCAGTAAAAGAACGGACATTAACAGAAAAATTAAATATATCAGGACTTGACGCAAACTGTGGAAAGCATCTTCAAGTGATCAAATAAAATTTGAGACATAGTTGTATAGAAATAAAAGCGATTCAATGGAATTCATCGGGGAAATAAAACAATTCCAAACAAATAAACATAAACATCAAGGTAAAAAAAAGGAATTAATGTCATTACATTCACAGGATCTGATAATACTCTCATAAATTGCATATTATATATTTCTAGAAACTAATATAATATAAATGTGTTTTTAATAATTATTATTACTTCCAGAAAACATGCACATAGATTAAGTATATTAAACAAAATAATATAAAACATCGCAATGATGTTCCTTCAAGGCCCACAGAGCCAGAGCTTATCCCGGTTTCTATAATGTGAAGCGGAACAGGTGACACTAATCATCTCCTGGAGAGGACGCTAGTTTGACGCAGGTTTTTACTCTCAAGCTAGTGCTTGTACCCATTTGCACTGGGTCGAATGGGGAAAATGTGTGTTGAGCGTCTTTCCCAAGGAATACTAGCTTTTGCTATGACTCAAACCCAAGACCTCATGATCCCGTCCGGCAGCCTAACCAATCAGCCACCGACGCCACACAGGGCAATGATAAGAAACGATAATATATTTTGACATGAGAATCTTCAAGGCTGCAGGTGCATGTAGTCATATATACTTATTTCAATACAAAACTCACCACTAGTATAAGAATATATTGCATATAAGAATGTTAATCAACACCTTAGAGTTGTTTCTCTTTAGTTTCATCGGACAAAAGAAGGCCACATCATTTAAACATGTGATGTCAATGGCCCAATGCTTAACTTGAGATGTTGAGGTCCTGGGTTCCAATCCTAGCAATACTAAGCCTGATGTTGTGTTCCTTGGGAAAGATGCTTAGAACGCATTTTTTCCACTCGACTCAGGTGTAAATGGGCACCAGCAGCAGCTTGGGTGTAAAAACCTGTGACAGATTTGTACCGGCCTGTCCAGGAGGTGATTATTATGCCCTGTTCCGCTTCGTGCTATAGAAACCGGGTTAAGCTCCAGCTCTATGGGTCAAAAGGGCCTTGAATAAACTTAATTGCTGAAAATGGAATGTTGGTCTCAGAGACGAGAGGTTGGGGGAATGAACGTGACTGTGTACGTTTGCAAGACTTGACGCATTAAATCAAGTCCATGATTTTTCTATTCATTTATCGTTGTGTTTATCATGAGAACATTTTTTTAAATGGCAAATTAGAAATGACTCACACTCATCAACATTGTGCCGGAGGTGCGTCAATGCAGACTTAAATTGAGAGTTTATGGTTCATGACAATACCTTACGTATTGATGCGACATTACTATAAGTTGACAATGATTATAAGAACACATCGCATATAACAATAACATGTATAATACAATGTCCTTGATAATTGCTGATCTTATAAGGGGTGAGCATGGTAGAAATAGCTCTAGAACCTAATGCGCACATTCATATTTGCAACATAACACAGCATTGTGATCCTTACATACAACATCATAACACTAATCTATCCACAAAAAACTCACCACTATTCTTGATTCACTTTACCAAGATACACACCCATGTCATCAATTCTTGATTCACTTTACCAAGATACACACCCATGTCATCAATTCTTGATTCACTTTACCAAGATACACACTCATGTCATCAATTCTTGATTCACTTTACCAAGATACACACCCATGTCATCAATTCTTGATTCACTTTACCAAGATACACACCCATGTCATCAATTCTTGATTCACTTTACCAAGATACACACCCATGTCATCAATTCTTGATTCACTTTACCAAGATACACACCCATGTCATCAATTCTTGATTCACTTTACCAAGATACACACCCATGTCATCAATTCTTGATTCACTTTACCAAGATACACACCCATGTCATCAATTCTTGATTCACTTTACCAAGATACACACCCATGTCATCAATTCTTGATTCACTTTACCAAGATACACACCCATGTCATCAATTCTTGATTCACTTTACCAAGATACACACTCATGTCATCAATTCTTGATTCACTTTACCAAGATACACACTCATGTCATCAATTCTTGATTCACTTTACCAAGATACACACTCATGTCATCAATTCTTGATTCACTTTACCAAGATACACACTCATGTCATCAATTCTTGATTCACACCAAGATACACACTCATGTCATCAATTCTTGATTCACTTTACCAAGATACACACTCATGTCATCAATTCTTGATTCACTTTACCAAGATACACACTCATGTCATCAATTCTTGATTCACTTTACCAAGATACACACTCATGTCATCAATTCTTGATTCACTTTACCAAGATACACACTCATGTCATCAATTCTTGATTCACTTTACCAAGATACACACTCATGTCATCAATTCTTGATTCACTTTACCAAGATACACACTCATGATCAATTCTTGATTCACACTCATGTCATCAATTCTTGATTCATGAAATGAGCCAAATTTTGTCAAAGAGGGACAAATTGAAATACTTTTCCCGATACCTGTGACACAGTACACTGCAACTACAAATCCCTTTCTAAGTTTATTCTTTTGTAAACTTCTCAGCGACATTTATGAATATTCTGATTTTCTGACCTTTTGGGAACGGAGTAAAGCCTGAACGCGTGGACACACGCTCACTTCATCTCTAGGAAACAAAAATAGTTTGATCTTAGACATTTCTAGCAACATTGTAAAGCATTCTGCAATTATTTTCATAATATTTCATCCAGCAGGATAATACAACTAGCTTTTCTAACAGATTTTCCCATCCTCTTTTAAGGATATCACTTGGTTTTTATTCAGAAAACGGTACAGACCTCGGACCATCAGAGCAAACCAGTAGGTCTGTGGCACCAGGATGAGCAGGCAGCCGATATTGCACTTGACTGGGATGATGTACGGAACCTTGAACACAGACTGGTTGGAGAAGCTGGCATAAGCTGAATACAAATAGGGAAACACTGCGATGCGGCACAAGAAAAATGAGATGATCATCACAACATTGGTCGTCACGTACAAAATAGTGTTTTTCATTTTCAGCTGTGGGGGGAAAAAAAGACAATTTCTTTCATTATAAAAACTTGCATATTATGTTATGTAAAAAATCCATACTTATTACATAACAGAATATCTAACTGAATGCAATGATTACTAATTAAAATTAAAATAAATGTTAAAGAGAAAGAAGAGCATTTCTGCTCTTTTACTGAAAGAAAGATTTCAACTGCAAAACTACAACTACATACTATCTAGAATAAGAATGGCTTGAAACCACATCTTCATGGTCTCAAGTCTGACATTCTATCTCTAGACCAACCTCTTGATTTGAACAAATAAACAACAATTCTGGTTGACACAATAAAAAGAGAACTCTCCATTTTCCCAATAACTTGAAATATATTACATTAATTTGCACAAAATTTGGCAGAAAAGTGCTAAATAGCATACAAAATTTCAGTAATTTATATTGAAGGAAAAATGAGTAACACAAAATTGCATGGGATGGACAAATATGAACAAAATCCTAAAAATGATGAAAGTGGAAAATACAAGCAAATTATGGTACAGTGTACATAAACATGCGTTAATTATTGACATGCACAGGATGTTTCAAAACGAATGGACTTAAAACGAATAGACTTCAAATTATTTAAAATCTTTTTCGTGATTACGTTGGCCCCTTTCCTTTCTTAAAACAAAGACTACAGTGTTTTCGTAATTGTCTTGCCTCTTTAAACGAGTTTGTCTTTAAATTGACCTCCACAGCAAAAGTCTTTAAGTTTGCTGTCCACGGCATGATGATGTAAAATGTCTAGATTTAATGATCAACTTTTTACAGAGAATAATAGATCCAATGATCAACTTTTTACAGAGAATAAAAGATCCACTCCAGATCTAGTTAGATCTATTTCCAAATGCACTGTTTACATCTAATGAATACCAATTGAAAAGTTGCGAAATGCCCATTTCGAATCCTATTGACGCAAAAATTCACTTTTCTTGGTGTAGTGGCCAAGTTCAGCCATGTCAACACAATTGCGCACCATTTTCTTCATAATTGTACTAGAGCTATGAAATTTGACTATCTTATCAGCCCTTTTTCAATCTTTAAGGATAATGATTTTCAAAAGTTTGGCTTTAAACCTCTAAATTTCATTGCAAAAATAAAGGGTTCCATTGTAATCATGTCATCCCTTTCAAAGCAAGAGCACAAAAACAAAGAGAGCACTCTTTCAAAAGTACAAAATTGGCAAACATGAAGAAAAGATTAAAATGTGAAATACCTGAAGCAAAATTTCCCTGGCAGATATGAATGGCACAACGATTTCTATCATGTAAAACACACCAAAGAAAAAGTCTCCTCTATTATCTCGTAGAAACTGAAACAAAAATGTTTACAAAATCAAACAATAAATCTTTCCAAAAGTAGTTGGATCCAACAACAAAAAACACCACCCAGAAACAACAAATTTATGAAAAATTAAATTTTTTTTAACCTTGACCCCTCAGCATAGATTTTCTAACAGCTGGAAATGAAATCAGATATAAACAATCATGCAAGGTTTGTCGGAAGAGATTACAAATTCTTTTCAATTGACACATAATCTTAGACATCATTCGCTTTAACCTTTTTTCCAAAATTAAACCTCAAACTCAAAATATATCCTATTTGATACAATTTCTATACTGTCAACAATAGACTTAAAAATTCTTAAGAAACTACGCATTATGTCTAAATAAACACAAAAGGAGAAGCATTGTTTTTGTTCTCCTCTCTGCTGTCTTTTCCTTTCACTTTTTGTTGTTCTCCCTTCTGACGTTACACTGTGTGATGTCTGTAATATTGTATAATATGTGTGTTGATTTTACGCATTCATTGTCCGATGAAAAGTTGTACCCCATTTGTCCCATCAATTAAAAAAAAAAAAGATGTTCCTTCAAAGCCCTTAAGGCCTATAGAGCCAGAGCATATCCTGGTTTCTATAGGGCAAAACGGAACAGGTGACAACAATCACCTCCTGGCCTGGACGATGGTCTGACGCGGGTTTTTATTCCCAAGCTAGTGCTTATACCCATTTGTAGAGTGGGGAAAATGTGTGTTAAGTGTCTTTCCCAAGGAACGCAACGTCAGACCTGGCTTTGCTAAGATTCGAACTCGGGACCTCATGACCCCCAGTCCTGCAGCCTAACCGCTTGGCCACCGACGCCACTTATCCCATCAAAGATAAATAAAATTTTCTCATTTTGAAATAAATTCCTTTCGAAATGGATTTCAGAAATGTAATACATAATGACATTCGTTTGAAGAAAAAAAAACATGTGAAAAAATACCTCTGTAACATTTGCATATCTGTCCATCGAGTTACTATTTAAAAGATAAAAACAAAAGATGGATTTATAGTCTGTATCCCCACATAAGTCCAGGCTCACCAACTGTACATCATCTATCCCCGGCAGGCCATTTCATTCAAAGTCCTTCTCAACTCCCGGGAGGAGCATGCAGTACACAAGCCTGTTAGGCTTTTTGTACTAACACTCTGACAAGATCTTTCTCTACCTTTAGCTGGGTGCTCATTCACGTGTGAGTCAAGTGAGGAAATTAGAGTGAAGTACCTTTCCTAATAGTGCAACGCTGTGAAAAAAAATCCACCCCTGCCAGCCGTGGGGCTTGAACTTGAACCAGTGTTGTCGTGATTACCAACTCACAACACTACGGTTCAGCTATTTAAAGCGCCTCATTAAGCTTAAGTCACAAATGTCTGCCATTCATGGCAAATATAAGACCAGCTGAGCTTTCTCTCAGGTAGGACCTACAGAAGCAATTTCAAATCCTCATTTTCATCTACAGGATAACGGATACAAGCATTTATGAGTTGGGGTTTTTTTCTATTCCAATTTTGAATCACAAACAAATGTCTGAGAGCTACCTTCTTCAAAAGAAACTCGTGTACAGGAATTCATTTGCACCAAGTTCCATGATGATGTTTTGAAAAAGAAAACAACCCCAAACCCAAATAATCTTCTCACAGAACACACATGACTTCACAATCCTCACAATGAAATAAAAAAAAGTATGCAGACTTACCAAAATAATAGGAAAAATGATGCCAGGGAGTACGATATGATGAATGAGCATGATCTTGTTATGAATTAAAACGTCTTAATCCTTTCCACAGTGTTTTTCTTTAAATAGATGTGCTCCTTCAATCGGACATTATAAGCATACATGGCCCACGTGTCATAAGGGAAGTAAGGAATTCCCAAAGTACACGTAGGCATTAGTCAACCAATGCCTGTAAGGGAGATGAGAAGAAGGAAAAATATTCAAAAAGAAATTGATTAAAAGAGTGAAACTGCAAGGTATAAGTGTAACGTACATGTTGATATTTGTGAATAGAATCTTTCAAAACATATTTGTGAATAGAGTCTTTGAGAACATATTTGTGAATAGAGTCTTTGAAAACATATTTGTGAATAGAGTCCTTCAAAACATATTTGTGAATAGAGTCTTTGAAAACATATTTGTGAATAGAGTCTTTGAAAACATATTTGTGAATAGAGTCTTTGAAAACGTATTTGTGGTGCAACCCTGTAAAAATAAGCTTTTTGCATTCACATTTAAAGATGTCTTTACCTCACCATGAGTAAAGTTGCGAACATGCAAGGAGAATTATAATTCAGAAAATTTCAGTTGTTCTACCACAACACTATATATATTATATTATGTAAGTAAAGTAACCTTCTTTAAAGGTCATTATGACCCATAGAGCCAGAGCGTATCCCAGTTTCTATAGCCTGAAGCGGAACAGGTGATAATAATCACCCCCTGGACCGAATGTTAGTCTGACGAGGTTTTTACTCTCAAGCTAGTGTTTGTACCCATTTGCACCTGGGTCAAGGGGGATAATGTGTGTTAAGTGTCTTTCCCAAAGAACACACTGTCAGACCGAGCTTTGCTAGGATTTGAACCTGGGACCTTATCGTCCCCAGTCCGACAGCCTTACAACTCAGTCATTTGAGTCATCGACACCCCTCTAGAGTATTTTGTTTAAATCATTTACATTCCAAAGCAATTCCACTGAGATAATCCTGCATTTTGAAGGATTTTTTAACAAGCCACCATGCCACACTTTACCTCTCACACTTAGCACAGATCTCTCACAAAAATGCAACTTTTTGTTTATGTGTTGTTTTAGTAGATGTCCACAACACGAAATAACTCGTAGAAATTTCTCACATGGATATTTCCAAAGATTTTGCCATCTTTCCATCTGTTACTGATCTCCTAAATTTTACACCACTAGCATTTACATCATTTTCTTTATACCCCTATTTTTGACTATTATATTGTTTGTCATTTTGCACAGAAACTACATCCTCTTTATGTTTATTCCTTAGCTATTCCAATATTCACTCTTTCTTTTTGATCCGTGCATACTTGTTTGCTAAATACATTTCAGTTTCCCTTGGCCTTGCCATAATCATTTTCTTCTTCATTCTCATTTTGTTTTACAGCGAATACTGGTTTCTATAGCATGCAGCTGAACAGGTGCTTATACATCACCTATTGGACAAGACGTTTATCTGTAACAGATTGTTATTCCCTAGCTGGTACTGGTAAAAAGATAGATTTAGATTGATAGTCCATATCCCCACACAAGTGCAGGCTTACCTACTGTACATCATTCATCTCCCATTTCATTCAAAGTCCTTCTCAACTCCATGGAGAGCATACAGTACAGCAGCATGTTAGGCGCTTCATACTGACACTATGACAAGATCTCTCTCTACCTTTGGCTGGGTACTCCTTCACACCTGAGTCAAGTCAGTGAAGTATCTTTTCTAAGAGGATGTCTGTTAAAAAAAACACTTCTTGGGCCAGTTATGGGGTTTGAACCAGTGTCGTCTTGATTACAAGCTCACAACATTACGGATTCGCTACAACGCCTCCAAATGGTACACACTTGTAGCTTGGCTGAATGCAAAAACGTATGTCAAGCGTCTTTTTTCAAAGAATGCAATGTCAGGCCTAGCATTACCATGCTTTGAATCAGAACCTCACAACTTCAATCCTAACCACAGAGCCAATGATCATGCCAATGTTATTCCGTATTTTCATTCCAAACCTTCGTGTTGATTTTGGTACTTTCATTTCTGTTTCTTTTTAAATACCCATTTTCTCTCCTAACTTTTCACATTTCCCTGCTAGACTTTTAAATATTCCTTGCTTTATTTTCAGGATATTCCGTTTAATTATTTCTTATTTTCACATTTACATAAATGTTAAAAACCTCTGCCACTGAATCCTCGTTCTATGGTGCAATGCTATGTTCTTTCTTTCTTCATTGTAATCATCATCCTTATTCTTAAACCAATTCTTTTCCTTGTGCACCTTTCGCGACCTTTTACATTCACTTCCTATTCCTTTCTTTAATTCTTTTGTGTGCGTTATTGTTGGCATGTCCTGCAAACATCTCCTCTGCACTTGCTGTGTCTTACCATTTGTTATTATTACTGCACAATTATTTCTCCATGACCAGTGCTCGGTAGTCAGAGGCAAGGTGTCGGCCTCTCAACCACAAGGTAGTGGGTTCGAGCCCCGCCAACAAAAAAATTTTCTCGATTTATTTTTTTGCAAATTCTACGCCCCTGGTCGAGGTAAATGGATCAACACCTAGTCCCATCGGAGACAGATGATGAAAAAGGAGGTCCTGTGTGCAGATAACAACATGTTGTTCATGTTAAAGATCCCTTGGCTGTTTACAGGGCAGTCTGTGCAAAATTTAAAATATCCTACCAAAATCCCAGAGATCACCGTAGTTGTGGATGTGGGTAAATCAATTTAAAAATCTCCATGACCCCAGTCTCTATTATCCTCTGATTCTTACCACGTGAGTTTAATACTATCTTGCCTTTTCTCCTGTTTTGCTCTTTCATAGAAGTGTCAGATATCTTACCTAGTGTTAAAATGATTTTAAATCTCCACTTTAGTAACATATAATCACAAATAATATATCTCGATAGTGACCCTTGAATTGTAGTTGGAAATGCATTTCGATGTATATTCATACATTTCACAAAGAAGTTAGAACAATTTGTGTTCTTTTCTCAAAAAATGGAGATGGTGCTAATAGTGTTAAGCATGCAATGTAGCTTGGCCTGTTCAAAGATGAGCAAAGTTTGATGTTGGTTGAATATAAGTTGTGAAAAAATCGGCCTTCAAACATTACTAAGGTGTAATGAGTGACAGTTAATACTGAAAAATGATGTCTGGTGAAAAGACCATGTATCAATCATTATCCAAATCATTATCCATGAAAGCAATGACATTTTTAGACAACCGTCAACAAAGTTTATTAAATTAATATACTCACACATCTGTCATGATATTGTTGCGACATGAATATGCTATGGTGAATCCAAGAACTGATGCTATGATGGCTTGAATTGCACTCACCAAACTGGAAGAATAAAACATAAATCTTAAATTTAAGTTCTCTTATATTTTCATTACAATAAGGTAAAAGTAAAACAAACATGAAATTGTTCCTATCACAGATTTGTTTGTTTTTTTGAAGTAACCAGGTCTACCGTGGCAGTGACCTCAGGGTTCATAGCTGACTTATATTACTGATGACTGTCCAGGGACAACATAAAGCACTTTAAAAAATCAAAGTTCCGTAAATATTCTATAAATACAGTCAATGGGTTAAAAATTGATACGTATTTAGTATTCTAGATCTGTCGATATACTCCAATTTCTTTATGAAACGCAAAAATGGTTTCAAGATCATTATTCCGAAAGAGTTTATAAATGCTTCCTTCAGAATAATATTTCATTCGTATATCAATCAGATCAGAGCATTCTATTAAAATATATGTTTAATGGTAAAAAGGCAATCACAGGAGTGACAGAAAGACTGGTCATCATGAGTCAACAGGAAGCCCTGTGTGAGCCACGAATGATCAATATGTAAGCGACTTAAAACGCTCTTTTCTTTTCTATTCCTTACTTTTACATTTAGCCCTTCTGTCACAGAAAAAAACCCAACCCCTATGGTGAATATTTGGATGGAAAAATTGTCTCATTCATAAAATGACTATCATCTTTATTGAATTGAATAGTTGTTTGCTAAATAAATCTTTCATGAAAAAAAATTTGTAATTTGCTTTGAAAAATCTAATCAAATCTCATTTATTTATGCAACAGTAAAACAATACTGTATGTACTGGTAATGGTAATTATTACTCACTAACTGATATATTGGGGTTTTTTTTTAATTCCCAAAATGTGTGTCCCACGGTCGTTTATATCAATGAAAAGTTTGATATTCTTGATTTTGCTTGCTAATCTGGCTGATTATTTGCTTTATGCATAAATACCATGAAAAATCATGTCACTTATTTTCGGTAACCAATTTGTCACCTTTAACTGAGTTCAATAAATGTGAAGTATGCAAATTTCACATGTCCCAGTACCATCCACGTTTGATCATCGCTGTTTTGTGTACAATTGAGTAAGTATTTCATTAAATGCATTAATCCCATAAAATGGATTAACATCAAATGCAATATGTGTGCAAACGTTATCTCCATGATACAAAAAAGATTTGAAGAAAATAAATTTTAAAAAGTACTGTCCCAAGCCTTCGTTAGGGTACTGACATAATTTAATTTATATGGACTTAAAAGTGGAATTTATATTTTGAGCGAGGCAACAAGACACACAAGGAAGCCACTTTCCACTGGAATCAACCCTGAAAGAACGAAACAGGTGGGTTTTACTTCTCAACGGGCAGGACGACAAACATTAGTCACAAAATAGGTAAGGTGAACTGACATGTCAGTTCTGTAACGATGTTCAAAATACAGTTAACATTATATGCATGCAGTAATCTAATGAACTCCATTAGAACTGCAAACACACAATGGCAAACCATGTTTGAATTTGTTGCGTCACGTCTGATGGAGCCATTTATCGATTAAATGTCTATGCCGTAACGGTTACTCCCGTAACGTTTTTCATTGTTACGTGACTGACAATGTCAGAACCATAACAGAAATCTGCCATTACGACTGATGATGTCAGTACAATAACAGAAACCTGCCGTTACGTGACTGACAATGTCAGAACCATAACAGAAATCTGCCATTACACGACTGATGATGTCAGTACAATAACAGAAACCTGCCGTTACATGACTGACAATGTCAGAACCATAACAGAAATCTGCCATTACGCGACTGATGATGTCAGTACAATAACAGAAACCTGCCGTTACATGACTGACAATGTCAGAACCATAACAGAAATCTGCCATTACGCGACTGATGATGTCAGTACAATAACAGAAACCTGCCGTTACATGACTGACAATGTCAGAACCATAACAGAAATCTGCCATTACGTGACTGATGATGTCAGTACAATAACAGACATATGCCGTTACGTGACTGACAATGTCAGTACTATACCAAAAATCTGCTGTTACATGACTGACTTCATCAAGTGAATTGTGTTGAATTTGCCACAATCTCGACCCAGTCATTGGCTATTATTCTTGCTAGTAAAAAGAGGTTTAAAATCATGCCACAACCCAAATATAACACCATCAGTATGGTAATTTTTTTAAATGCCATTACGGGACTGACACTAGTAGTGTAGTGTACAGTATACTATTATACTTTAATGAAGCCATCTGAATATGTTAAAGATATAAGATAAAGATGGATTTATAGTCTGTATCCTGTACAAATGCAAGCTCATTGACTGTACATCATTTATCCCCGGCAGGCCTTCTCAACTCCAGGAGCACACAGTACACAAGCCTGCTAGGCTTTTCGTACTAACCCTCTGACAAGATCATTCTGTACCTATAGCTGGGTACTCATTCACATCTGAGTCAAGTGAGGAAGGTAGAGTGAAGTACCTTTCCTAAGAGTAGAACCCACATGTGCCAGCCGTGGAGCTTGAACAAATGTCGTCGTGATTACAAGCTCACAACACTACAGTTCAGCTACAACACAATAATGTTATTATAATACATGCAATTGCATCAATACCATGAAGGATTCAGATTGCTAACTGGCTGGAAATGGAATTTAAAGGATTAATTGACATTACATTACTTGATCGATAAAAAACAATCATCTAATACGATGTTTACTGTTTTGAAAATTTCTAAGTCAAAGTATATTGATGCCTTTCGGGGCCACTGATAACATTTTAGGCTCCATGGGAAAAGGAGATCGGAGCCCCCTCCTTTTATTTTCCACCTTCCAACTAATCCAACTAAATCTATGTTGCATGTCAAGCAAGGAGAAAACTACATCATCATCAAAGTATAGAAAATGATTACAAAGAATAACTAAGAAGTCGTATACTGACAGCCCATTATCTAGGGCTAGAAAAATTGTAAAAAGGCAAAGATCAATCAGCAATAAAATGCAGAAAAAACTTAGCTTTCCATTTCGTCGTTGCCGATGAACTAGCCGATCAAAGTCAACCTAAATCTGGAGCTAGAAAACTGCTGTCCTCCCTTGCGACTTCAAAAATTCTAACAAAGTACCGGATGCAATCCATATTTCAAAAGTGTATGGGTCTTGCAAGTTGGGGAATCTTTATGACAACATATTATCTTTTCTCTTACTGAGCGACAAAAAAAGAATCATTGACACGTTTTTTTTTCGAGGATTGATGTCGCACAGAAATATCCAGAAAAAAGCAAACAATCACTCGTAACAAACTGAAGCGACAGAGAAGCACATTAGGACACCTTACCAAAACTCCATCAAAAATATATCTCGGAAGAAGGGGTGAGTTAAGCTTTACCTTATTTTGGAGATCGAAGCCTTTCTGGGCTACAATGCCTAGAAATTGTGAGAGATACCTGCCAATGTACAACTTGTAAAAATATCAAACTTGTATCAAACTGTCTTTTGACAAACAAAGTAATTGGTTCGAACTATCTTTCAGAAATCACCAAACACTGTCTGTGATCTAGACAACAAAGACTGTATTGTACCGACAATGGAATAGAATATTATGCAAAAATCTATCTGTTACTTGTGCTATGGATCTAGATCTAGTAGTAGTAGTAGTAGTAGCCATAGCAGCAATAATAATACAACAATAACAACGATGATGATGATGATAGATATAGGCCTATAGCATTTAGATCTAATAAAAGTAGATCTATTTCCATTTTATGATAATAACATATAATTCCAAGCATAGAACCGCCGCCCCTCACAAACTTACGTACCGGCATGATATTGCATAGACGTCTGCTTCTGTTAACTTTCGAAATAATCTGAGACAGTGCCGTATGACAAAGTGCAAAATAAAAAAGAAACAAAAACCTATCACAGGCAATGCATACATGTACCGGTCACTGTCCATGTTAGTTGCTAAGAAAAGCCTATCATATTACAAAGTTCATTGTTTGTTGCTATATCGTTTCTGTAAAAATAGATCAGAGAGAGGAACACTTTTTTATAAACGAAGCGTCACAAACATAATAAAGAGTGACATTTAACTTTATCGAACCGAGAAACCCTCCAAAGTTCATTGTTTTTAATGTTTATGTCCAGACTATAGATTTATACATGGCTTAATCCTTAAACTTTTGTGTTTCTTCAATATAAATATATTGTAGTTATACCTAAATGCAGCTATTTCATATTGGAAACCTTTTCCTCAGCCGAGTAACAGATCACAGCGTTAAAATATTAGAGCCGGGTGATGGTGAATGTTTATGGGCCTAACTAAGTCAAAAATGTAAACTTGGATTTGGACGCGATTTACGAGATGCAACAACAACCATCAACACATTTAACAATAAAAAGCGCCGTTGATTGAGCTACACATCTCGCATCAATTTAGCTCTGTAACTGTAAGGCCTACCAACTCACTCAGTAAAGTGTACTTCGTATCCTCCCCAGATCTGAACGAATATCTAGAGATTCTAGATAATCTTGATCTAGATCTAGATCTAGATATATATATATAGATCTAGATATAGATCTAGATCTAGAATAGACTATCTAGACTTTTATATTTTCCCACGACAGTTTCATAACTAGATCTATAAAATATTAAACAAAGGACATCCACCAAGTACGCCGTAGGAAGTTTCCTCTTATCTAGAATCTAAATCTAGAATCAGACCAAACGGTAGAAATAAAGTTTACTGTACACAAACAGCAGTCATTCATTCAGTTTCAGTCACCCATTCAATTCATAGATTGAGCTGAGGTGAATCTACTTTCATTTTGCTTGTCCTCTTTCATTTATCTTGGCTATGATTGATTGATTGACAAGCTAGGTTTTAGTTAGACTTTTATGTAAGGAATCGAAGAGATTTAAGTGTTCTTGATTTGGGCAGCTAAGCTGAGGTGGGTGGGATCACCACACAGTGGACTGTTGAGCTGTTAATTGACTGGTATGTTAAGTTTTATTAATAGACGTATTATAATCTACTAGATCTAGATGATTTAGATTCTATATTCATTTTTTAAAATTCATTACGATTGTTACAAAACTACTAACACAAACTATAACACCATAACTATAACTACGGTAAAATGATATTGGTGGCACAAGAAAGAACACTGGCCTGTGACGATTGCTATTGAGATTCTCTTTAACAACCAAGCCGTCTGCCGGGGATTGTCGGTTGCGAAAACGAGCATGGCTCCTAAATCGGACAAAAAGCGAAAGGTAGAGGGTTCACACATGCCAAACGTTTCCAATGCCACAGGTTGAAATAAATATTTACCGATGAGATTGCTGTATTTTGAGACTTTAGACTCTTCGGTTCTTGACGCTGCTGACCCCGCGGATATTGCAGTCAATAACGTGGGACTGAGACAGAGAAGGTGTCGGCAACTGTGGCGTCCCAAATGAGACTCTTTCCATTCCTCCATGAAAAGGTAGTCATGCCATCGGGCCTACGCCCGTCCACTCGATGTAGCCCTGGGGCTAGAGGATGCAGGGAAAGCCAACTTTAACAACGATCTCTTGACGATCAGATTTATCTCAGCGTGTCTCAAAAGTCACCCGGCTTGCAGTTTGCAAGATAAACAACAATGTCCGAGGGAATCAACAATCAATTTGCATTTGCATTCGATAGGTTGGTAGATATTGGACCCTAGTCTGAGGGCAACGGCGATTCGAAACTCCACGGGGCTGAGAAGATTGCCGAGGGTAGAGATGGGGAATGCATTGGCCCAAGCTGCTGATTTAGGCGGCTTCTATCGTACTGGTCGGTATTAGCAGTGAGGTTCCCTATCGCTTCTCCGCAAGAAATATCATCCCATGACCGTTATCTCACCCTAGAATCTGGCGTTGAATTGTGTGCAAAATTCCGATCACGTAGCGCAGTCTCATGATCTTGTGGCGACGAAGTGTCCGTTGAGGAAGACAAAAGATTATTGACAAGATGCTAAGAAGCACAGATGGATGGCAGGAAGAGGGGAGAGAGATGTCCTGAGATGAGCAGAAGCCGAGACCTCCGTGTCGCACAGAAAGACGAGCTTGTTCCCAGGTGGAATCAGGCATGGCAACGTTGGTAATTGATGATAGCATGTTACGAATGATATCGTCAAATTTGTAGAGTTAGGTTGTGCTGCGATAGAGCGGGCTAGATTAGAGAATGTACGTTGCGAAATCAGTTGACTGCGAATTAACCTGTGGAACCTGTATGATGTTACGATTGGTGGAGCTCCTGACAACGTCCTCGAAAATGCGTCCAGGATAGAGTAATCTCTAAATAAACTCAGTCTTGAGCTAAATCAATCTAAATCTAAATGTGAATTATATCTGCCGAGCCACTCATTCAAGAGTCAGACCGAAACTCTGCGCTTATTTAAGGACCGATTTCCTTCTCTGTCAAGCCCAGTTGTCTCCGACTGGGCTATTCTCGACGCCCCACTGACACCCGAAGGTCTGGCCCCCGCCATGGAGAAGAAAATTACTTCATTATCCAGATTGTCGTAAAATCTGAAATGCATTGAGCCACACTAGGCATTTTTTCTACTGCGTAATAGTTTTATTTATATGTAAGCATTTTTTCTACTGCATAATAGTTTTATTTATTATATATAGATTCTATATTTCTAGATTCTAGATCTATTTATTTATATTAATATTTATATTTAATTATGAGATAGTGTTAGTCTGGTTCAAGTGGTTGTCAGCTCACGTCTTGTGTATAGTGACGAAAATTGTTTTTCGTGTGCTAAGTTAAATTAAAGGCTCTAACTATTGGCAGTATTGGGCCAATTGTCTGGATATTGCTGGTAATATTGGGACAATTTTCCGGACAATTGTTCTTTCATTTCATTGTATTGTAGTTTGTAGATTCTATGTGATTTACTCTACTACTGGAACTATGTTCAATTAGAGTGCATTTTATAAAGCTAAGCTTCAACTTAAGACATGTTTACTGAAATGTATTGGATATGAATAGAAAAAAGAATACAAAAAGACATTGCTATTCTTGTTGTAAATTATAAAGTGTAAAATACTTTATGTGCCCCTTTATATAAGCCCCCTACAGGTTATCGGCCTTTGCTATGGGCTGGCAACCTGGAAAATGTGATTTCATTTTTATCATGAGCTTAAACATGTTGCCAGTGGCATCGATGGTCGAGCGGTTAGGCTACCGGACTGGGGATCATGGGGCCCCAGGTTCGAATCCTGTCAAAGGTCCTAGGTCCGACGTTTTGTTCCTTGGGAAAGACACTTAACATGCACTTTCCCCACTCTATTCAGGTGATAAATGAGTGCAAGCACTAGCTTGGGAGTGAAAACCTGTATCAGACTAGCGTTCTGTCCAGGAGGTGATTATTATTACCTGTTCCGCTTCGTGCTACAGAAACCAGGATAAGCTCTGGCTCCATCGGCCATAATGACCTCAAAGGAACTTTTACACATGTTGCCAGCCATCTTTCACTGAAGTACTTAAAACACCTTTTTAAAAATTATTTCACTAATGGAACAAGCCGTAGGCCTGCCATAACTTTAGGATCCGTCTTGGTCCTAGAAGCTGCTTTTCCCACGTACAGCAACATTGATTCCCTCCTAATCCTAAGTTATCATGCATAGGGGTTGTTGAGAATATTTCAGTCCAGTTATAAGGCGAAGTGGTCTGCTAAACCCAATGCAATAATACGAAAATTAAATTTCAGATTGGCAATGCCAATGCATCATCATGTTGTATGCCTAGAATCTCTGCAACTAGATCTTGCCAAGCTAGGTTGAGACCCTTTGATGTTATTGTTAACGCCAGACATGCACCAGATGGATGCGGTGATGATTGAAATCTACAGTTTGCATCATCATGTGATGCTTGGAGACCACTCGCTGTCATTAAAACATATTAACTAGATCAAAGACACCGTCATAACCGATGTGACGTAAACACATATTTTGTCTGATGAAGGACTTATAATGGTCTTGATTAAAACCGAATCCGCCTAATCATAAATTTTAGAGAAATGTACACTGCTTCATTCCTTTTCTTTCTTTCACTAATCACTTACCGGGTACTCCTCCTTCCTGCTTTGATTCTATGCATTAGGCCTATATGTTTGACCAATTAGCATTTAATAATTATTATCTTGTTTAAACCCAATGTTTTTGCCTTAGAGACAGTAAGGCTAAGAGTTTGCTTTTTGTTGTCTCCCCGAGGACCTGCCCCTTAGTCAAAGAACGATGTCCCAGCACATGACAAGGGAACGAGCCGCACAAAACAAATAAAAAGTGGCAACCAAATATTGGCAAACTCAAGAGAATATATTCTCTCTAATATAACATAACAGATCTTGATCCTGCATATAATATATATATGATATGCTTTCTCTTTGTTTTCTTCTTTTTAAAGTGTTGTATGCACTTTTATACATATAATATATATTTGTGAAATGCCACCCTGTTTATAATATAATTGTCTTTTTAATATAATTTCTTAATACTTTGTTTTCAGTTCTAGACATGGGAAGGACGTCGAAAGGAAAGGGAGCGGCTAGTGATAGTGCAAAGCAAGAAAGCAAGACAGACAGCTCTGATAAGTCAGACACAGCCAAGTCAGATGCCAAGTCTGAAGCCAAGTCTAATGATGCAAAGAATGAAAAAGTTTCCAGTAGCAGTCATGGTGCCAGCGCCTCATCATCGTCTGAAGATTCAAAGAGCTCTCCCACTGGAACAGCATCGTCAAAAGAGAAAGCCCAGATATTGTTAGACCAGTTGTTCAACAGCGTCAGAGACATTCAGGTATTGTTAAAAGATATACACACACACACATATATATATATATATATGTGTATATATGTATATGTATATATATATACAGAGTATGAGACAGCACTGTTGGGGTATGGGTCTTAGGGTCACACCATTTGATAGAAGACGTAGATCGCAACCAAAACAACAATCAAAATGTCCTCCTCCTCTTAAGATTAAATCATAAGCAAGTGGAAAAAATGAAAGTTTCTTTCAGGGGGTAGGGTCCATAGAGCCGGGGCTTATCCCGGTTTCAATAACGTGAAGCAGAATAGGTGATAATAATCACCTCCTGGCCTGGACGCTAGTCTGATGCAGGTATTTACTCCCAAGCTAGTGCTTATACCCATTTTCACCTGGGTCAAGGGGAAAATGCGTGTTATCTGTCTTTCCCAAGGAGCACAACGTCGGATCTAACTTTGCTGGATTGGAATCCGGGACCTCCTGACCACTCCGCCACAATCGTCACCATTAATAACAAGTATTACTTATATTATTATTTTATTGCAAGATTGTCCTCCTCCCATGTCTTCTCATCCCCTTCTTCCTTCTCTTTCTTTTTTCATTGAAAATAATGCATCCCATCTCTCTTGGTCAAAGGTGGATGGTTAATAGATGCTGCTGATGTGATAGCTCCACCTTCTAACCTTTCAGACTTTCCGCATATCTTTCATCTCGCTTTTTTCCTCTAAATTCACCCAGTGATTAACACGTACGGTGGATGGGGAAATGGTAATGATGGTTTCTTGTCAGGCTGCTAAAATTTTCATCATAGGTAGTTTCACAGCAAGACAATTCAGTTTGGCAGTGACCTCAGATGTTGCAATCTCATATTCCTATTTATAGTGTAATTAGAATCTTACTTATGTCTATGTATTTTTCATCAGGGTGAGAGAGATAGAGCAGAGCACAACTTGACAAATGTACGCAAGACCCATGAGAAGATGGTGGAGGAGGGCAAAGGTAATGTCTCAAGAGTGTACAGTGCAGCATGGTTATCTCAAACTCCTCCAGGTCGGGTCAATGAGTTTGAGATTGCTTTGAATTTGAGATTTCCATGTCACACCTTCCATCCCATCCCCGCATCACCCATCACTTTCCCCACGTCAGTCGTGTCAGGCATAGATTTAGAGTTTATTTACCCAGCGTTTGCCTTGTTCTGGATCACTTTCTCCAAGTCAGTCGTGTCAGGCAAAGATTTAGAGTTTATTTACCCAGCGTTTGCCTTGCTCTGGCGTTAATATCAAAGGACTTCAACCCTTAGCTAATCAGGATCTAGTAGCAGAGATTCTAGGCATACAACATGATGTTGCATTGTTATTGCCCATCTGATTTAGAATTTTCCTTTTATTACATTGAGTTTAGCAGACCATTTGGCGTTCTGACGAAAGAGAAATCTGTCTTTTAACTGGACAAGTTTTCCAAACAGCCCCATAGCCATCATAAATTAGGAGGGAATTAATGTTGCTGTTCAGTCACATGGCCTAAGTTAAAAATAAAACAGTGCGTTAAAACTAAATTCAAGCAGCGATCTACAAAATACGCATTATGTACATTGGAATAAAGAATTTACGTTATTATATAAATATTATAGAAATAGATAGTAGTCAATTAATTAAATTAGAATGCATAATTTGTTAATAAGACGAACAAAATGGCCTACATATCACCGTAAATCATGGTAAATATTTCTAAAAATTTGTTTTGCAAAAAACTCTGAGAATGTGAATGAGCTTAAAGATAAAGTATAGTATAAATATGATATTATAAGAATGTCCTCAACTACCAATTTGTTAAGTATTCCTTTATTGTGTGCATATGAGTCTCTCTCTCTCTCTCTCTCTCTCTCTCTCTCTCTCTCTCTCTCTCTCTCTCTCTCTCTCTCTCTCTCTCTCTCTCTCTCTCTCTCTCTCTCTCTCTCTCTCTCTCTCTCCCTCCCTCTCTCTCTCTCTCTCTCTCTCTCTCTCTCTCTCTCTCTCCTCTCTCTCTCTCTCTCTCTCTCTCTCCCTCCCTCTCTCTCTCTCCTCTCCCTCTCTCTCTCTCTCTCTCTCTCTCTCTCTCTCTCTCTCTCTCTCTCTCTCTCTCTCTCTCTCTCTCTCTCTCCCTCTCCGCCCCCAGCCAACTATTTCAATGTAACTTTATCTTTAAAGATGCTATGATAATACTAACAATGTTCATTTCTATTGTGCACTCATCCCTACAAGGGTAAGGCTCTAGGCGCATTACATATTTTAAGAAAGAAAGAAAAAAAAAAACAATTTTCCCTCTCTCCCTAGTGACACCCTACTATCGGCAAAAGTTGAAAACGTTGTACGGTGCCGCCACAACAGATGCGGAAGCAGAAGCTGAGTAAGTCGGAGTGTTGTTGAGTTAACCATTACACTACATTACACCACACCTTTCTTGTCATGACATACCATGTCACAATGACTAGTGACACTTCAAATCGCAATGACTAGTGACACCTCAAATCGTAATGACTAGTGATACTTCAAATCACAATGACTAATGATACTTCAAATCACAATGACTAGTGGTACTTCAAATCACAATGACTAGTGATACTTCAAATCACAATGACTAGTGATTCTTCAAATCACAATGACTAGTGATACTTCAAATCACAATGACTAGTGATTCTTCAAATCACAATGACTAGTGATACTTCAAATCACAATGACTAGTGATACTTCAAATCACAATGACTAGTGATACTTCAAATCACAATGACTAGTGATACTTCAAATCACTAATGACTAGTGATACTTCAAATCACAATGACTAGTGATACTTCAAATCACAATGACTAGTGATACTTCAAATCGCAATGACTAGTGATACTTCCATTCTCTACCATAATTGGCATTAGATATGTTTTAGGATTTTTAAATAAATTTTTTTGCCTTAGCTGTAATAAAATCAAATCCACGCTATTTTACACTGATATAGGCCTAGCTTAACTTCTAAACGTCTTTCCGATTTCTAAACAGTGCTATAATTATATCCTTTCACTTTCATATGGAAATTCTACACTTTTCTCACCCGTAGAGTCATTAGATCAACTTTGGATCTCATCAAAGAAATAAAGAAACTCCAAGAAAAATCAGCCAAGCAAAAGCAAGGTAGGGCCCATCACATTTGATTTTTTTGTGCTTTCTCCCTTGATGTGGTTGGTGGGCGGTCGGTGGGTGCTACTGGTAGGTCCTACTTCTTTCCTCTCAGTCTTTCAATCGTCTATCATCTTGCTATTTCCTCTTGATTCACCATGAGATCACTGCATATGGTGGATGATGTAAATTTCAATAAAACAAACAAACTGATTGACTGTTTTGTAAATCCAGTGCAGTGCTCAGTGTCTATAAGTATATGCAATGCAGACCGTTGTTTTTCTAAAGTAATAGAACCTTCTTCTTCTGCCTTTTTAGCTCGCTGGGAAGCATAGGCCATCAACAAATAATCTCCAATCACTTCTCTCCTGGGCCAGCCTCTCCATAGATTTCCATGTTTGCCCTGTCTTCTTTTACTCTGTGGGTTCCATGTAAGGCTCTGTCTTTTTATTGTGTTGGGGTCTTCTAAGTGTGTGGCCTATCCATCTCCATTTCTTTCTGAAGGAAAATGATTGTCTCATCTCCTTTTATGTCGCCAAGAAAAAAACCCCAAGAACAACACAAAAAAAAGGAAAAGAAAAAAACCCAGCAGCAAATGATTATTGGATATGGAATGCAAACAAACAGTAAGCTTCTGTAGCATGTCATGTTCATTTTAAAACATTCCATCGTTTGTATATTTTGCTAGATTCAGGGCGGCCAAAGCAGATAATGAGAAGAGGAGTGTTGATGTCACAGTTACAGCAAAACGCTACCACATTACCGTTATGGGTCAGCAAGCCTGGAGAAAGGTGAGACTATAATGGTTATATGATAGATAGCCCAAACAGCCCAGTGTTTCCACTGCGCACTTTGCAAATTTGGTTAATTTTCAGTCGCTATAGAAATTGGGACATGTTCTGATTCTATGGGCCATGTCAGCCCTGAAGGTACTTTTGCTCTTTACAACATGAGAGAAGAGTAGTATGAGCAAGTGAAACCACATTTCTTGGGTTACGTTTGATTTGTCTTTTTTTGTTTTTTCGCGATTCAAATTCTTTCATGCATGTCTTTTTGTTTTTCTCTCCACAGCCCTCCTCCTCTGTGTGGTGCCGTGTCAGCAGACAACAACTACATCTCACAGCCAGAAGACAAGGTTGCAGCAAGGGTGAAAGGTCAGGATGGGGAGGAAAACTGGATTCTGGCGGAGGTTGTCAGTTTCAACGCTCACACTGGAAGATATGAAGTCGACGATGTTGATGCAGAGGAAGGAAAAGAGTGAGTTGATAGGAAATTTGGGGGGGGGGTTATTTATTTCCTTTTTGATGAAGAATCAATATTCTTGTGATTTCAAATTCATGTGCTTACTGAAACTGAAATCTTTATGGTGATAATAAAATTAAGAGGCATTGTAGCGAAACCACAGTGTTGTGAGTTTGTAATCATGACAACCCTGGTTCAAACTCCATGGCTGGCCCTTTTTCTTTTCACAACGTTGTACTCTTAGGAAAGGTACTTCACTCTGCTTTGCTTACTTGATTCAGGTATGAATGAGTACCCAGCTATAGGTAGAGTAAGATCTTGTCAGAGTGTTAATATGAAACGCTAACTGTATGCTCCTCAGGAAGTTGAGAAGGACTTTAAATGAAATGGCCTGTGGGGAATAAATAATGTACAATAGGTGAGCCTGCACTTGTGCATGTGGGATATGGACTATGGATCCACCTTTATCTTGTTTCGTTATCATTAATCTATTTTGCATTTTTATTTAACATTATTCAATTTTGCATGGTTTCTTACAGGCGCCATTCAATAAGCAAACGTCGAGTTGTTCCTCTACCTATATGGAAAGCCAATCCAGAAACAGACCCAGGAGCCCTGTTTTCAAAGAAAACAGTATGTAATAGTAATACTGTAATATATCTGTTTTTTTGTCACATACCCTGAAGTTATTCAACGGCGTGTTTAGATGAACTGTCATATTATTACCCCAGGAGGAAAAAATAGAAATCAATAACACAACAGTCACTCTGCGACACTGTGGAGCAAACTGCCAACCAAAATTAAACCAAACATTACCACTGAAGATTTCAAAAACGAAATATAAATTATCTTGCTTCGCATCAAAATGTGGTTAAACATTGTTGAATACAAAATCATGGGAGCCGACAAGAATACTGTAGAATTGCATGCGGTAGTCAGTTGTTAGTATTATAATGAAGAAAGAAGAAAAAAATACCTTAAGGGTTACTGTAAAACCCAGTCAAAATGACAATCTTAAAGCTGTTTCATGATTAACAGCAACTGAATTCACAGTATCCCATCCTATGACCTTAATAATGATGTTTAATATAATGTTGGGTTTCTTTTCAAATACGTCACTTATCTCTCAACACAACTACTAATCAGTATTTTAAATATGTATTGAGTACGTTGGGTTTTTTTGCTTTCAGTCCGTGGGTCTGTATTTGATTTGCCTTGAAAAACATGTATATAATAATAGTATATGATGAGGATAGAATTCCTGACTCCAGGCCCATCGCTGATTTTCATACCAATCATAAGCGGAAGCACGCTGCTTCATATTCACCTTTCACTTTCACTACGAACTACAATTTCGACACTGATCCGTGAGACCCTACTACTCACATGAGAAGATTTCAGATTTAAAAATCGGAACCTTTACTGCCTTTCAGATTTTTCAGATTTTATAGTCTGTAACACTTTTTTTTTGTTGGAAATAACCTTTCACGCAAAACATGAAGAAAACGAATGTAGGTATGTGGAAGCTCAAACCAATAAATGTATCAATGCTTTCATTTGCTGATAATTTAGTTCTTAATTTACCTGATGTCTTGATTCATAAGCTCCAACGTATCCAAAATCATGCTGCCAGAGTGATTTTGAAGAAAAAGAAATATGAACACATTACCTCTATGTTCATGTCTCTGCATTGGCTTCCGATCGATAAACGAATAATATACAAAATTGCGACATTGTGTCACAAATGTAAAACTGATAGAGCTCCTTTCTTTTTTTATCAGTTGCCATTCTACCTTTCAGTGTATGGGTTGATAGAGCTCCAAATTATTTAAATGACCTGATCTCTGGTTATGTTCCATCTCACCAACTGAGATCTACAAATCAATGTCTGTTAAGCGTTCTTCCAAAGAAAGGTCTGACAAAACTGTCACTGCGCTCTTTTAAATATGCAGGTCATCACATCTGGAATGCTCTTCCGCTGTCGATACGATCTATGTTCGACACGTCCAAAGACACCTTTAAAAAACATCTCAAAACATACCTCATGCGATGCTTCTTAGAAGAAAAGTAATTGTTTTAATTATGCGATTTTAATTCATGTACTATACACCTGATATTAATATTATGCTTTCATGTATTTTTTTTTTGTTGTATTTTTTTATTTACTTATTAATTTATTTATTGATTTATTGATTTATTTATTTATTTATTTTGTATATGTACATTACTCATGTTTTTTACTATGTATGTATAAATGCGCCTAGAGCTGTCGTAAGATGGGAGTGGGCGCTATAGAAATTATTTGTATTATTATTATTATCATTATTATTATTATCTCCAGACTTAAGAATTCAAGATTTCAAGTTTAATCGGGCTTTTTTTGTTGTGTTTTAGAATCATGCCTCATTTACTATTTACAATTGGTTTTGCCTTTTTCAAATCGGTTGGTTAAAGCCCATACAGGCAGGACACTTCTGCTCCTTGCTTATAAAAAAGACGCAACCTCTCTCTCTCTCTCTTCTCTGTCTCTGTCTCTGTCTCTTTCTCTCTCTCTCTCTCTCTCTCTCTCTCTCTCTCTCTCTCTCTCTCTCTCTCTCTCTCTCTCTCTCTCTCTCTCTCTCTCTCTCTGTCTCTCTCTCTCTCTCTCTCTCTCTCTCTCTCTCTCTCTCTCTCTCTCTCTCTCTCTCTCTCTCTCTCTCTCTCTCTCTCTCTCTCTCTCTCTCTCTCTCTCTCTCTCTCTCTTTCTCTTACTCTTACTCTGCTCTCTCTCTCTCTCTCTCTCTCTCTCTCTCTCTCTCTCTCTCTCTCTCTCTCTCTCTCTCTCTCTCTCTCTCTCTCTCTCTCTCTCTCTCTCTCTCTCTGTCTCACTCACTCTCTCTTTCTCTTACTCTTACTTGCTCCCTCTCTCTCTGTCTCTGTCAGTCTGTCTGTCTGTCTGTCTGTCTGTCTGTCTGTCTGTCTCTCTCTCTCTCTCTCTCTCTCTCTCTCTCTCTCTCTCTCTCTCTCTCTCTCTCTCTCTCTCTCTCTCTCTCTCTCTCTCTCACTCTCACACATGTATACATACATAAAGGAGATAACTCACACATGTTGACATTTTATTTTTCAACTACTATTTTTTAACTTGTAATTGTATTAGAATTTGTCATTCCAAGAGTGGCAGGTCTGCATCTATGAGTTTTACATTAAAGGTAGCCATTGTTGAGATAGAGAGAGAGGGAGGGGGAATGAGGGGATGCTTGAAGAGAATATTAGGAAATATTGTAGTTATAGGAAAATTTTCAGGAGGGATGACTACAGAGTAAAGAGCCATGGAAAGAAATATGATGGCAATTAGTGACTGCGGTAAAAGAGGATGAAGAATGTTTGGTGGGAAGAGACGACTTTGAGTGTAAAGAAATGAAGTGATGACTCACCGGTTTTTGCCTGTTCTTGGGTTGTTTTTTATTGAGGGGGGGGGGGGGGGGGTTTGTGTGTGTTTGAGTAATTAGTTGGCTAGAGCCTGTCAAGGAGAGGGAGGGGGGCACACACATTTTTTGAGAGAGGGAGGGAGCACACATTTTTTGAGAGAGGGAGGGAGCACACATTTTTTGAGGGAGGGAGGGAGCACATTTTTTGAGAGAGGGAGGGAGCACCACATTTTTTGAGGGAGGGAGGGGGCACACACATTTTTTGAGAGAGGGAGGGGGCACACACATTTTTTGAGGGAAGGAGGGGGCACACACATTTTTTGAGGGAAGGAGGGGGCACACACATTTTTGAGGGAAGGAGGGGGCACACACATTTTTTAATAACTGCTATGGAATCTGTAACTTGCACAACAAGCACATGGCACATGTGAAATTTTCACTCATGCTTTATAGAATCAGAGGATGAATAGTCTGTAAGATTATAATGGCTTGACATGTCTTTGAAAAATAAAATCATTGATATGTAGGTAGTTACCACACAGGACTCAAACTCCAAAACTCTGCCCTGCCAGTCCAGAAATGTACTACTACAGGGACTATGATGAAACAGATCTGTCCTGAATTTTTATTCTAAAAAGTTGGCATGTGTGATAACGTTGAGTGTTTTTTGTATTGCAGCCGTTTACTTTATGTTTCTTGTACACATTGGAATGCAACGCTCTTACGTAATATTGCTTTGACATTTTAAAGGGGGCAATAATGTTCAGGCTTTTTTTTTCCAGAGCTTGTCCCCATCCCTGCCTATGCATAGATGATTTTACACTCACCAACGCAACATACGTATAACGCGTAACAAAATGTATTTCAAAGAAGGAGATGACAACACAAAGACAGTTGATAACCGCTGTTCAGCGGTACAATGTGTAACTAACTATTTCAATGTATTGCCAGTTTTTATCATTGCTCCCATGTTTGATTTCCTCAGCTGGTGCTTGGTTTGTACCCCCAAACTACCTGTTTTTACAGGGCACTGGTAGAAGATCCCCCTCAAAAGGTAAGAACACATTCTTGGAGCTACGGCTGGAAATAAGAAATGGAGGTTGTTATTTAATCATGTACTTGAGTAACGTTTAAAAGGGAAATGAAACTGACATTTCAACATGATTGCCCGGTAACTTCACCATATTTCTCACTAGGGTTTACATGAGGCAGTGAAAGAGAAAGAATGATACGTTAATAGATTTGGCTAAAAGCAAAATGTGGATTACTTTTTAGTAGAACTACAAAGTGATATTGGTGTCCTAGTTGTTAGGCTGCTCAACATGGGATTGTGAGATGTTGGATTCGAACTCTAGCACTGTTAGTGTTAGTGCTAGGTCCGACATGTTCTCCCCCGGGGAAAGTGAGCAGTTGGCGAAAGCTACTTGGTGGGCCTACTTCTTTCCTTTCATGCTTCCACGTGTCTTTCTTCATCTTGCTGTTTCCTCTTAATTCCCCTGAAACCACCGCATTTGGGGGACTAGAGGGACACGTTAATGAACGGCAGGCCTAATAAAAAGCAATAACAAAACAACGAATATGATGCCACACGCACTTTCTTTTCCTTTACGTGTAGAGGAATTGAGCTCGTTTGGTCTTCAATGATGCAAATCGATTGATGTCTCTTTGGTTAAAAATATCCATACTTCTTATTAAACCCTTGTGAACTGACATTTAAAACAATTAAAGTGTTTTATTCGATCCTGTCCCATAGTGTCTCGGATATATGGTGTTATTCATTTGTCATATATTTGACAGCATTGACCATATGAGTTAAACTACATTGATACTTCTTATTAATCTTAACCTTTTCTTTCCAATGTTTCATGTCCATACGTCCAATTTGTGACCAAATGTTATCGCATCCAACAATAAACAATAGAAGCAAAACAAGTGCTTTTTTTCCCTACGCTAATAGTCAACAGATTGACAGTATCAAAAAGTATCATACGTAGACGGGTTTCGAAAGCCAAAAATGCGATGTCTTTCAGTCTATGAGGTCCTAATTGTTATATTTTATAGCTTATCCTCATGTTTCAAACTTTTGAAGTTATTTTAAAAAGAAAATCTTCCTCTTCACCATTGAATTAATAAACACATTTATCATTATGAGCACACAGTTCAATAAATTATTATAAATTTGTCTACGTGACTCTACAGTAAAAGTACCATCTTACTGCCGTGATCTGTTTGTAATTAGATCTACATACAAACAATTATCGACTAGGCAACTGTGCTAGAAACTATGCTGGCAGGTAAAAGTAAATTATCAATTCTAAATTTCTTAAGTTTTATAAGTTCAAAATACAACTTAAAAACTGATGCTTTTAATTGATATTAGTATATAAATAGATTTTAATTCATAAAATGTTAATATACATGAGCAAAGCTTCAAGATTAGGCCTAAAATTGTAAGCCAAACGAATAAAAGACATAAAGTTTTGCCAGTTTTCATTTACGCATGCCAATGCGCCAAACGTGGGACAAAAACGCAAAGTGTCTCGAACCATTCTCACCCGCTTAGTCTTTAAGGCCTTCACTTTGACCTACATTGGGTTCTCATTACGTAGTGAAGGTGATCAGCTCTTGACGACACAAACGCAAATATGTCCCCTCTAAAAATAGACTCATTCTCACCATTCACTTGGCGTTGTCTGTCCTGTCGCATCACATGATACCGCTCACAGGCTTTGTCTAACTACTACTTCTACTACTAGATCTATCTGTGAGAACCAGCACTGAAGGTTTTCAGGGCCTTCAATACATTTGTATTATTTTCATTCTAGAGTTTATGAAGATGCATTTAACATTGGTGATTAAATTGTTGATCTGTCAGGGAGGACACTGTCCTGTATGTCGTCGCGGTAAATCCGCCCCTGCTTATTACTATGGTGTTACACCCCTTTACACACTTTTGTAGTACTTTATACTGGAGATATGTTTGAAAGTCCTAACAGTAGAACTGAACTTATTTTATTCTTTCAAGCAGCCATAGAACAAAACTGAATAAGAATTAAAAGATCAAAATTAAATAATCTAGTGTTTTATTAAAACGTAGTGAATTCTATTGAAAGATCGACTTATGCAACATCCACTGCATTTTTTTCTCTTTCTCCTACAGCCTCAAGATGACTATTCAGTGCTATTTGAAGACACGTCATATCCCAATGGATATTCTCCTCCACTTATGGTGGCCCAACGATATGTCATTGCTTGCAAAGAAGATAAAAAAGAAATGAACTTGATGTATACAAATACCGTACAAGAAATCTTGCTGAATTGGTCCTTCTAAACACAGACATAAATATGATGATTCATAGTTTTGTCAATGGCATCTGTTCCCCTTTGCAGCATTACTGACGATAATCTTTTTGTTTTGTGTTGCTGAATAGGACAGGAGCTGATAAATCTGTCATTTTAATGAAGGGACTTTCTGTTGCTGTAGTATTTGACTTGAGTCATTTGATACTGTGTTTATAGCAACAATGTAATTAAAAAAATGTACTTATTCATGTAATATATTGATAGTTGTTTTACTATATTGCTTATTTATTGTGTAAAATTTCAAGAATGAAATACCTGAGATAGTCTCTGACTTGAAAAATTGTATTTTGTGGTGTTTTTATTAAAGCAAGACAGAAGGCAAAACACTATGTAATGCTCAAGATGAATTTGTAAAAGATATTCATTGAATTGTATATATACCCGAGATATATCACTGAAAATAATGTCTTAACCCACTAACTACCATTACCGACATGTGTCGAATCCCACGAATAGGCCTTGTGCCGCCAAACCCGTCACTCATCAGTATCGACTATTTTGTTTTTTTAGCTACTACTACTACCCTTACTAATACTGAACAGTATTGCATTTCTGACACATGTAGTTGAATCATTTATACGGAAACACAACATAAAACTATTATCGGTTAGTACGCCTGTTGACAGAAATCAAAAGTAGATACAGCTCTTATTTTTTCTTTAACAATTCCCATTAGATGTGGGTAGTTAGTAGTAAGGAGGCCAGGTGTTGGCCTCTCAAGCCAATGGTTGTGGGTTCAAGCCCCACCAACAATTCAAAAATTTTCTCGATTTAAAAAAAAAGCAAAATCTACCCCACTGGTCCAGGTAGGTGGATCGACACCTAGTCCCATTGGAGACGGACGATTAAATCACAACACTCTGTGCATGTTAAAAATCCCTTGACGTTTACAGGGCAGTCGAGGCAAAATTAAAAATCCTACCACAAACCCAGAGATACCTTAGTTGTGGATGTGGGTAAATCAAATTTAAAAATTCAAGCTCAAACAAAGAGAAATAAACACTAGCATGTGATATATTATACCTCAAACTCAAATTGAAGCCGTACAATTATAGAGGATCAGATCCCCATTTCCCAACATAGTCTCCGCCTCTCTTGAGAGCCACTTTTCACCTTTGTTTTGTTTTTAGTAAGAAGACCTTGTACATGTACGTGTACGTGAATGGCAGTTTCGTAAAATTGAGCAGGCTGGTTTTTTGAGCCAACTTTTTTTTACAGCTGCCTTGACTTCTTAAGTTCTTTGTTATTTCCACAAGAATGACCTCTCAACTCTTATGGCTTCTTTCGTAGACTCTGAGAGGTGAAAGTCTGACGTTGCCAAATCAGGAGAATAAGATGGATGTGACAGTGTTGTCCACTAAAGCAGCAGGGTTATTACCTCCCTTGTCATAACAGTCGTACGGCAAACAAGCAAGCACTGTCGTGGTGCACGAGAACTCTGCCAACTTGGTCTCAGTCTCACTCATGGCGCACAGACTTTTGAGAGTCCAAGTGACTTAACAGCGTTATGAGCACTTTAAGTGGCTTCTCTTACTCTTAGCTTTGCTGCCAACTCATCAAAGGGTTCCAAGTGACTTAACAGCGTTATGAGCACTCTACTGCTTACTGTTACTCTTAGCTTTGCTGCCAACTCATCAAGGGTTCCAAGTGACTTAACAGCGTTATGAGCACTTTCGTGGCTTACTCTTACTCTTAGCTTTGCTGCCAACTCATCAAGGGTTCCAAGTGACTTAACAGCGTTATGAGCACTTTCGTGGCTTACTCTTACTCTTAGCTTTGCTGCCAACTCATCAAGGGTTCCAAGTGACTTAACAGCGTTATGAGCACTTTCGTGGCTTACTCTTACTCTTAGCTTTGCTGCCAACTCATCAAGGGTTCCAAGTGACTTAACAGCGTTATGAGCACTTTCGTGGCTTACTCTTACTCTTAGCTTTGCTGCCAACTCATCAAGGGTTCCAAGTGACTTAACAGCGTTATGAGCACTTTCGTGGCTTACTCTTACTCTTAGCTTTGCTGCCAACTCATCAAGGGTTCCAAGTGACTTAACAGCATTATGAGCACTTTCGTGGCTTACTCTTACTCTTAGCTTTGCTGCCAACTCATCAAGGGTTCCAAGTGACTTAACAGCGTTATGAGCACTTTCACTCTTACTCTTATCAACTCATCAAGGGTTCCAAGTGACTTAACAGCGTTATGAGCACTTTCGTGGCTTACTCTTACTCTTAGCTTTGCTGCCAACTCATCAAGGGTTCCAAGTGACTTAACAGCATTATGAGCACTTTAAATGGCTTACTCTTACTCTTAGCTTTGCTGCCAACTCATCAAGGGTTCCAAGTGACTTAACAGCGTTATGAGCACTTTCGTGGCTTACTCTTACTCTTAGCTTTGCTGCCAACTCATCAAGGGTTCCAAGTGACTTAACAGCGTTATGAGCACTTTCGTGGCTTACTCTTACTCTTAGCTTTGCTGCCAACTCATCAAGGGTTCCAAGTGACTTAACAGCGTTATGAGCACTTTCGTGGCTTACTCTTACTCTTAGCTTTGCTGCCAACTCATCAAGGGTTCCAAGTGACTTAACAGCGTTATGAGCACTTTCGTGGCTTACTCTTACTCTTAGCTTTGCTGCCAACTCATCAAGGGTTCCAAGTGACTTAACAGCGTTATGAGCACTTTTTGCTGCCAACTCATCAAGGGTTCCAAGTGACTTAACTCTTACTCTTGCTCTTAGCTTAGCATTGACTTAACAGCTTATGAGGCACTTTCGCTCTTTAGCAACTCATCAAGGGTTCCAAGTGACTTAACAGCGTTATGAGTATTTTCGTGGCTTACTCTTACTCTTAGCTTTGCTGCCAACTCATCAAGGGTTCCAAGTGACTTAACAGCATTATGAGCACTTTCGTGGCTTACTCTTACTCTTAGCTTTGCTGCCAACTCATCAAGGGTTCCAAGTGACTTAACAGCGTTATGGGCACTTTCGTGGCTTACTCTTACTCTTACTCTTAGCTTTGCTGCCAACTCATCAAGGGTTCCAAGTGACTTAACAGCGTTATGAGCACTTTCTTACTCTTACTCTTAGCTTTGCCAACTCATCAAGGGTTCCAAGTGACTTAACAGCGTTATGAGCACTTTCGTGGCTTACTCTTACTCTTAGCTTTGCTGCCAACTCATCAAGGGTTCCAAGTGACTTAACAGCGTTATGAGCACTTTCGTGGCTTACTCTTACTCTTAGCTTTGCTGCCAACTCATCAAGGGTTCCAAGTGACTTAACAGCGTTATGAGCACTTTCGTGGCTTACTCTTACTCTTAGCTTTGCTGCCAACTCATCAAGGGTTCCAAGTGACTTAACAGCGTTATGAGCACTTTCGTGGCTTACTCTTACTCTTAGCTTTGCTGCCAACTCATCAAGGGTTCCAAGTGACTTAACAGCGTTATGAGCACTTTCGTGGCTTACTCTTACTCTTAGCTTTTTGCTGCCAACTCATCAAGGGTTCCAAGTGACTTAACAGCGTTATGAGCACTTTCGTGGCTTACTCTTACTCTTAGCTTTGCTGCCAACTCATCAAGGGTTCCAAGTGACTTAACAGCGTTATGGGCACTTTCGTAGCTTACTCTTACTCTTAGCTTTGCTTCATCAAGGGTTCCAAGTGACTTTTATGGGCACTTTCGTTCTTACTCTTAGCTTTGCTGCCAACTCATCAAGGGATATTCGCCGTCCAGACCTGATTAGATTAAATCTTTTGTTTTGTTGAACTCAGTTCCAAGTTTGGTGGGCAACCAGAACGATTCTTTTCCTAATCACTGATTTGTGAACTCATCAAGCCAAGTAAAGATAACTCTTCCTCCTCTTTAAACCGTTTGGTTTGGATTACAGCTCAGACATCGCGCCCACCTATATGTATTACTAAAACTACAGCCTAAAGCTTGATCATCTATAAACCGTTTGAATTCACTTGTACATCTTAATGGAGGTTTCTACCTTCAAAGATCATCAAATATGGAACAAGAACTTCAATCATGATAATTGCAAGATTCTAGTCTTCCTCCTCATGGAATTCCACGGAAGCCGTTTTGAACTGGGTAATGAAACAATCTCATCCTCAATTGGGACAAGATAGACAAGTGGAATATGTACATGACTAAAGATACTTTCAATGGTTCACCATGCCTTTGAGCCTCCATAATATAGCAAGGAGAGGCCCAACTCATCAAGGAGATCCAGTGACTTAACAGCATTACAATAACTCAGTAAGGAGAGGCCCACAATATAGTAAGGAGATGGCCCACAATATAGTCAAGGAGAGCGCACAATGATTAACAGCAAATGTTATGAGAGGCCCACAATATCAGGGTAAGGAGAGGCCACAATATAGTAAGGAGAGGCCCACAATTTAACCTTAGGAGAGGCCCACAATATAGTAAGGAGGGTTCCCACAATATAGTAAGGAGAGGCCTTACAATATAGTTTGGAGAGGCCCACAATATAGTAAGGAGAGGCACTTATCAATGGCTCACACAATCCTCAAATTACGTAATTACAATATAGTAAGGAGAGGCCCACAATATAGTAAGGGAGATTCGCCCACAATATAGTAAGGAGAGGCCACAATATAGTAAGGAGCTATTCTTCTTCTCGCCCACAATATAGTAAGGAGAGGCCCACAATATAGGAACAAGAACTAATTATTGCAAATAATTTAATAGTTTGAAACTTTGAAGTGGAGAGGCCCACAATATAGTAAGACTAGAGAGGCCCACAATATAGTAAGGAGAGGCCCACAATATAGGAGAGGCCCACAATATAGTAAGGAGAGGCCCACAATATAGTAAGGAGAGGCCACAATATAGTAAGGAGAGGCCCACAATTTAGTAAGGAGAGGCCCACAATATAGTAAGGAGAGGCCCACAATATAGTAAGGAGAGGCCCACAATATAGTAAGGAGAGGCCCACAATATAGTAAGGAGAGGCCCACAATATAGTAAGGAGAGGCCCACAATATAGTAAGGAGAGGCCACAATATAGTAAGGAGAGGCCCACAATATAGTAAGGAGAGGCCCACAATATAGTAAGGAGAGGCCACAATATAGTAAGGAGAGGCCCACAATATAGTAAGGAGAGCCCACAATATAGTAAGGAGAGGCCACAATATAGTAAGGAGAGGCCCACAATATAGTAAAGAGGAGAGGCCCACAATATAGTAAGGAGAGGCCCACAATATAGTAAGGAGAGGCCAGAGAATTTAGTACAGACAGAGTCTACAATATAGTAAGGAGAGGCCCACAATATAGTAAGGAGAGGCCCACAATATAGTAAGGAGAGGCCCACAATATAGTAAGGAGAGGCCCACAATATAGTAAGGAGAGGCCCACAATATAGTATTAGTAAGGAGAGGCTTAGATTCGAGCTCAACCCGGCACACACTTCGCTTTTTTCCTAGGGCAAGAAACGTTAATTGTTCATTTGGGACAACATGGCTGACGTCTGTTGTATCGAGCGTAAGCCCGATGATAGTTTAATATTAATATTCTTTTCTCTAAAGAAATCGGAATGCCATGCGTGACACTACTGGCACCTTTAATAAATAAAATAAAAAGCAACCTCGGCTCCAATGAGATCCAGTATCAGGTTGACTTGACTGGCATCATTCCATGGGGAAACTTTTTAAAATATTCTTTTTAAGTTCTCAAAACAAAATAAACTCAATACTCACAAAGCCCACAGAACCTCCATCTAGATCTAGTCCCCATCACGGCTCTACATCTATGAACCTATCGTTAGCAAAGGACCGGAGGGAGGGGGGGGGGGTTAATGCTTGTCATGTTCAGTGTTGGCCGGGACGTCGAGCGATGCCAATGCGATACATGCATCCGAACAGGGTGGTTTGGATTAAAGATAACAGAAAAAGATGGATTTACAGTCCGTATCCCAGCACAACTGCAGGCTCACCGACTGTACATCATTCATCCCCCAGCAGGCCATTTCATTCAAAGTGCCCTGCTCAACTCCTGGGGGAACATACAGTACACACGCCTGTTAGGCTTTTCGTACTAGCACTCAGACAAGATCTTTCTCTACCTATAGCTGGGTACTCATTCACATCTGAGTCAAGTGAGGAAATTAGAGTGACGTACCTTTCCTAAGAGTACAACATTGTGGGGGAAAACCCACCTGTGCCAGCCGTGGGGCTCGAACCAGTGTCGTCGTGATTACCAGCTCACAACACTAGGGTTCAACTACAATGCCTCTCGGAGCGCTATCGGTATGCCCTACTTCTTTCCTTTAACTCTCTCACATAATTTTCATCTTGCTGTTTCATCCAAAGATCACCGCAGAATATGGTGATGGTGGACAGTGTGAATTGCAATGAAATCAAACCCCTACAGTTACCCTGATATCACTGCACAATACATATACCATGGATATGGGAAATTACAATGAACCTGAAACCAAATTTCTACAGGGACTCTGGTATCACCACACAATACAATGTACAGGAGACATTTCAATGAAACCAAACCTCCAGTCCAGTCACCAATACGATGAGATTTTCACCAATACAAAATCGCCGACACAACAGGAGACATTTCAATGAAAGCAAACCTCTCCAGTCACCATGAGATCACCAATACGATGTACAGGGGACATTTCAATGAAAACCAAACCTCTCCCGTCGCCATGAAATCGCCACACAACACGATGTACAGGGGACATTTCAAACCTCTCCAGTCACCATGAGATCAAACTTTACATTTCAATGCAAACCTCTCCAGTCACCATGAGATCACCACACAACACGATGTACAGGGGACATTTCAATGAAACCAAACCTCTCCAGTCACCATGAGATCACCACACAACACGATGTACATGGGACATTTCAATGAAACCAAACTTTAGCAGTCACCATGAGATCACCACACAACACGATGTACAGGGGACATTTCAATGAAACACAAACCTCTCCAGTCACCATGAGATCACCACAACACGATGTACAGGGGACATTTCAATGAAAGCAAACCTCTCCAGTCACCATGAAACCTTTGCTTCCAGTCACCATGATCGCCACACAATACGATGTACAGGGGACATTTCAATGAATTTACATAAACCTCTCCAGTCACCATGAGATCGCCACATACGATGTACAGGGGGACATTTCAATGAAAACAAACCTCTCCAGTCACCATGAGATCACCAATACGATGTACAGGGGACATTTCAATGAAAGCAAACCTCTCCAGTCACCATGAGATCACCAATACGATGTACAGGAGACATTTCAATGAAACCAAACCTCTCCAGTCACCATGAGATCACCACACAACACGATGTACAGGGGACATTTCAATGAAAGCAAAACCTCTCCAGTCACCATGAGATCGCCACACAACACGATGTACAGGGGACATTAAAAATGAATCAAATACGTGTAAAGCAAACCTGTCAAACTTTCAGAATTGCACCAATGTTGGTTGTTTTTAACTTTCCTAGAATTTGACCTTGTTCTACGAACCGGTATTGTAACTTGTATTATTTGTATCCATTCAGTCTTCAGAAGGCTCTATCTTTTGTAGGCTATGCAGTCAAAGTCAAGGCCCTCTTTATAATAGAACTCCGACTGTTGAGAGATGACTATGCATAATTAATTGCATCAACTTAATATGGCCATGTAATATCTAAGCTTTTACTTTTTTTTCATCTAGTAGTTATGTTTGAATTTTCCGCGTTAATGTAGTGGAAAACGTGCTCGACAGAGTGTGTGAAACACATACATGTACATGCATATATATATATTAAGTTCGAGTTTTGTGAAACACATACATGTATATGTACTTCTCTGAGTGTAAGTATGTGAAACACATACATGTATATGTACTTGCGAGTGTAAGTATGTGAAACACATACATATATAATTACTTGGTCCCAGAGTGTAAGTATGTGAAACACATACATGTATATGTACTTCAGTGTAAGTTTGTGAAACACATATCTTTTGTAACCTTGCAGTCAAATGTCAAACACCATATATCTTTATAGTGTAAGTATGTGAACACATACATGTATATGAGAGATGTAAGTATGTGAAACACATACATGTATATGTGCTTCAAGTGTAAGTATGGCACATACATGTATATGTACTCTGTAAGTATGTGAAACACATACATGTAGATGTCTAGTGAGTGTAAGTATGTGAAACACATACATGTACATACATGTATATGCTAGCGTGTAAAGTATGTGAAACACATGCATGTACATACATGTATATGTAGTGTAAGTATGTGAAACACATACATGTACATACATGTATATGTACTTGCGAGTGTAAGTATGTGAACATACATGTACATACATGTATATGTACTTGCTCTCTGTAAGTATGTGAAACACATACATGTATATGTACTATGTAAGTATGTGAAACACATACATGTATATGTACTTGCGAGTGTAAGTATGTGAAACACATACATATATAATTACTTGCAGTGTAAGTATGTGAAACACATACATGTATATGTACTTGCGAGTGTAAGTATGTGAAACACATACATGTATATGTACTTGTGAGTGTAAATATGTGAAACACATACATGTATATGTACTTGTGAGTGTAAATATGTGAAACACATACCTGTCTATGTACTTGCGAGTGTACTTTTTATTTGTTCCATTCTGTTGAATTTAAATTGAATGCATTTTTTATTATCCACGAAGGAAAATTTGTTTTCGTTACAGTGAGTAGGCTACATGCCACATAGGATAACTGGAAACTACAATAAATACTATGAAACATTTAATTGTAATGTTTGTTATATTCTGTTGTGTGATTTACCCATATACGTGAGCGGTTGACGGGTGACTGCTGGTAGGTCCTGCTTCTTTCTTTTCACACTTTTACTTATCTATCCTCTTGCTGTTTCCCCTGAGTCATTCTGAGATCACCGCATATGATGGGCAGGGTAAATATCAATGAATCAAACACAATCCTCAAATTATACCGTAATTGACCCCATTTCAATTCACCGTAGGGGACTCGGTAACCCAGAGGCAAGATGTCGGCCTCTCGTCCAAAAGGTAGTGGGTTCGAGCCCTGCCAACGTTGAAAACGTTTTCCAAGTTGTTTTCGAGCGAAGTCTATCCCCCTGGTTCAAGTAGGTGGATTGACACCTAGTCCCATCGGAGACGGACGATAAAAGGGAGATCCCGTGTGCAGATCACAACGCTCTGTGCACGTTAAAGATCCATTGGCTGTTCACAGGGCAGTCTGTGCAAAATTTAAAATCCTACCAAAACCCCAAAATCACCTTAGTTGTGGATGTGGGTAAAATCAAATCAAATCAAATCAAATCAAAATCCAATTCAATAATCAATAAGCTATTCTTCTTCTCGCTGATGGGGCCTTCGTGCTGTCGTTGACCCAGGCCTAGTAGCAGGTGCGTTTATATTTCATTTTATTATTGCTTATTATACATTGTGTTAGCATAGTTTAGACCTAGATCTACACACTGCTGCTGTCTGTGTCACTAGTGTCAGAGCGTCATAACCTTCGCTGGATGGAGATTTCACAATGGGGAGGGTGGATAAGCTGACACTACGTTGTGCTGTTGCGTTACACTGTGTACAGGGCACTGAAGAGAGCTTAGAGTTAGACTAGAGAGACAACTTAGGGTATGATTTTAATGAGTTTATTGAAGGACAGTTTGAAACTTTGAAGTGTGAAGAACGACAGCAGCAGCTTGTTTTCTGTCTGGTGGCTTCGGTTAAGGACTTGAATAAAATCGTACCATTGAAGTAAGAAATGTAGTTAAATTAATATTACGATAATTATGTAGCCTTTGTTATACGTGTAGATTATGGAAGCATTGAACATTGCCTCGGGTATAAATAATTATAGGAATTATTATGCGGACGTGTATTTATTTCGTATGTAGGTAGATATACACGTAGCTAACGAAAGAAACGCACTATTATTTTGTTATTAAACTTTGAACTCCTTTCTACGACTTATCGCTCATATTTCATCAGAGTATTGTTTTGTTTTCTTACTTCGTTGGTGAGTTCTTTTCAACCGATTGCCTACTGTTGCTGTCCACAAATCAGCAGAAACTAAAGTTTATTCATGACCAATACGGCCCATAGAGCCGGAGCTTATCCCAGTTTATATAGCATGAAGCGAAACAGGTCATAATTATTACTTCATACTTCCTTGGCATGACGCTTAGTTTTTACTCCTACTGCTAAGCAGACACGTGGCGTACCCATTATTGTAGGTGGTGCCACGATAATATAATATCATACTTTTCATGAGACAAACAATGTACGGTGTAATAATATTATTGGCGAGTGCTCAACGATTTTTCTGCACTTTGTCTCGTCTTTGTTCCTCCGCAAAATTTTTGAACAGAGAGAGAGAGAGAGAGAGAGAGAGAGAGAGAGAGAGAGAGAGAGAGAGAGAGAGAGAGAGAGAGAGAGAGAGAGAGAGAGAGAAAGAGGGAGAGAGAGACAGAGAGACAGAGAGAGAGACAGAGAGAGAGAGAGAGAAAGAGAAGAGAGAAGAGAGAGAGAGAGAGAGAGAGAGAGAGAGAGAGAGAGAGAGAGAGAGAGAGAGAGAGAGAGAGAGAGAGAGAGAGAGAGAGAGAGAGAGAGAGAGAGAGAGAGAGAGAGAGAGAGAGAGAGAGAGAGAGAGAGAGAGAGAGAGAGAGAGAGAGAGAGAGAGAGAGAGGGGAGAGGGAGGGAGAGAGAGAGAAAGAGAGAGGGAAGAGAGAAAGAGAGAGAGGGAGAGGGAGGGAGAGAGAGAGAGAGTGGGGGAGAAAGAGAGAGAGAGAGAGAGAGAGAGAGAGAGAGAGAGAGAGAGAGAGAGAGAGAGAGAGAGAGAGAGAGAGAGAGAGAGAGAGAGAGAGAGAGAGGGGGAGAGAATTATGGTAACATTATGATCATGATTCCTTGCATTATGAATGTCGTTCTGTTCGTCTTCCGCTTCCATCACTTCCAGTACATGCATAACTAATTAACTCACTTTCACCAGCCTCTGCTCCGCATTCTTCTCCATCGCTAACTGCCGGTGGAAGTGGAGGTAGAGATCTCCTGTGTCGTCAGCAATTTTGTTTCCTTTTCCTCTCTAAAAATCTCATCTTTTCAAATGATATATTTCTTTCTGTTACTTATCCCGGATCCCAGTTTCATCTCAAACTGAAGCTATCTCCAGGTAGGATGTGGTAAGAAATCAAACACCGAACGGCCTTGGAACAGACATACAGACGTGGTTAAAGGAACAAATAAATCAACATTTCACGAGGAACCAAAATAGAAAGAACTCTAAGGAAGTCACTGTTTAGAAGTAATGAGGAGAGGCTGTGGGAGTGGCGGAGGGAGGGGGTAATACTTGTAAGACAGTTTCCATATGCAATACAATAATTTATCCAGATTGAGATGGGGAAACGAAAAAGTAATGTGATATTAGAATTAAAGAGGATAGAATTTTAGATAGATAGATAGATAGATAGAGATGATAGATGATAGGTAGGGAGAATCCAGATATTTTTCAGGACATAAATAGGCTGTTCTTGCTTTACAGATAAAATTGAAAGAAATCACAATCTGTTCACTTTTACCTTGCCGGTCAAAGATGACACTGGAAGGTGTGTGAAAGTGTTGGTCTCTTCCAGGGGAACCTGTCTAGAGTCACGTGTTCGTCATTGTCCTCCATTTATTTCCTTTGCAACTGTCAGTCTGTTGAGTGCATGTCTGACCAATCTGAGCTGCACATGAGGCTAATGTTGAGGTTTATCCTGCATCTGCTGTTGGATTCATAGAACAGGATTGATGGGGGAGGTACATCATGTTAGAACCGATCCAGGTCATCACGATGGGTCCTCAGAGTCCACCGAATGCCATTTTTCTTTTCTTCTGTTTTTTCCCATCATCCAGTCGATGTCCAGTAGGGGCATGAAAATGGTGAGAGGTGGCAAATAGCTTCAGACCGAATCAATAAAACTGGAAAACGCTCTGGAGGGCGACGAGTAACGTTTCAATCCATAATGATGAAACTAATGACACGTAAGACCTTCATATCACGTTTTAAGAGTATTAAGTTCGCAAGGTAGGAATACCATAATGTCGTAAGAGCTGCCATAGGCTCTCTTTGTGCACGTAATGTCGAAGTCTTTTAGGAAATCCACAAACTTGATGTAAAGTCATATATAGTTCAATTAAAGTTTGTCGGCAATATGATCTGTATATGAAACATCTCATCCTTTAATCTTCTGAAGCGAAAGATAACTGAAAGAAGGAAAGGAAAAAGCAGGACCTATACAGTTGAAATCCGCTAAGAAAGTGTCTATGCTGATGGTGCTTAGAGTTACATCCAACATGTCAATTTCATGATCGTGTCACCCAACAGTAGGGGATGGGGTGTAGCTAGTTTACTGTAGCTAAGCATGTAGTAGTATGAGAATACAAAGATATCATATTTTGGGTATGAGGGGTTTTCCTTCTTATGTCGATGTAATGTATATTGTTATTATAATGTAGATCAACCAGACCCGAGGAAAAGTTAAGTCTGACAATAGAATGTGGACCACTGCATTTGAAAAGGCTACCAGTAGTACTACTGTACTTAACTGCAGTACAATGTAGTAGATAAGTAGGGAGGCCTGCCAACACACAACACATTAAACATCCATCTGGGTTCCATCCCATGATTACGTAGAGTGGGAGAGGATTTTTGCGCACGATCCACCCAAGATGGAATAGCTGTTGGGCTGGACGATGTCAAAGCTTTCCTAGATAAAACGCAGGAAGTGGTGGCGT